>JANHFT010006142.1:74391-85566 GCA_032467955.1 Pseudoxenodon macrops | reverse complement strand
CAAAGTCTGAATGCATTTTCAAAACATTTTATTAAGCATGGGGGGGGGGGAAGGTGGCTGGGAGAAAAAGACCCGGGTGGAATAAAATTTTCCAAAGATTATTCAGCAGTTTGGCAGTTTTGATTTGGATGGTTAAGTATGAAAGAGGCAAAGGAGCATGGGATGAAATTAACCCATCCAGCAACTCTGTACGGTATAGTGGCTTTAAAAGTTTGTATTTTATCTCACCAAGATATTCATTATCATCTGGTGTGTCTGTAGGTTCTATGACTTCATGGTGTAGCTTCCTCCCTCCCCCTCCTAGAAAGGGCTAACAGAAATGGGCTAACAGAGAGAGTAGCTGCAGTAGCTCCATTCCAATTTGTGTAGGTTTCTTGCTTCTGTAGACCAAGGCTCATTTAAATAAAATTAAGATTTTTCTTGATCACCAATAAGGAACTAGTGACTTTGCTCTTTATTAGCTGAGGTTTTAAGGAGAAGTACTGGCAGCTTGGCCAACAAGTAAAAAGGAAATAAGTGAGGCTTAGGTGTGTTAGTGGAGGGAGATTTATGAATGCTTGGTGGGAAATGGATCCTGAGAATTGTTCAGTCAAAAGTGCGGCACATGACACTACTTAGCATTACAAATACCTGCATACACACACACACACACACAATCCCCATTCAGTCCATAACATCCCTTGCAGGACGAGGTGACCCGTCTATCCAAAATTCTGGTGAACTGTTGGCAGTCAGTCTCAAAACTAATGAAGTAATAGGCCAACATAGGCAATTATGATTTTCCTGAAGTTTTTATTTGCAACATATAATGTCATGGAATGACCAATGTGTAGAGAAGAAAAATAAAAAAATCTTGGTTTTGGATTAAGGCAGGGTAGAAAATCCAGCATAACATTTTCTTTCATTTGTTTTAGGGGCAAAAAGAAAATGTTTAAGTCCTGATCAATCCTTCATATGAATTAAATCATTTCTCTACATTTGTTCTTGATTGACACATGGACATACAGGTCCCTAAAAAGCTACACAGATAAAATATTAGTTGAATATCCCATTTTGATATGTTCAGATGATAAATAGTTAGGGATGAGCCAACTTGTAGATCTGGGGAAGTGGTCTTTGGTTCTACTTCAGTGTTTGACCTGGGGTCAATCCCTCTCTGTCAATCTCTAAGTAAAAAGTAAATAGCCATCTCTTTATAGGGCTGCTGGCAGACCAAAGCCTAAATAAATTTGAAATGTCACTGCACAGTAAAGGATCATAAGAAGAGACAAGAAATGAGCTTCCAAGATTGGTAGGATGTTAGGAAGTTAGGAAGACAGGTAGATAGATTCTCTCACTCCTTCCTTCCTTCCTTCCTTCCCACCTTCCTTCCCACCTACCTACCTACCTACCTACCATGTATTTCTTCTATCTAGAAGAGCAGGACTTTTCAGAGAGGAACACCTTGCTTTTGCAGCCAGATGGTAGCAGACTCAAAAATCTCAGAAGATTTAAATCCTCTATTGGTTTCATCACCAAGCTGTAGACCAGGATTGTTGTTCTGCTTGTCCTTTGCTGTGATAATTATCATGATCTCTCCTCCTTGAGAGTCAGTTATCCAGAAATTGTTCATCTTATCCTGAAAAGACAAACAGGGTTTAGTTGCCATGTAAGCTTATGTGCCTAAATTGCTACTCTGTGGATAGCAGTCTTGGTCTAATTAATCCATATTAGTTAATCAGATAGTCCCTGAAGATGTGGTTTTGGTAGGGAGCATCTCTATGATCTCAAACAGAGCAGGGAGGAAATTGAACTCCAGATGGACAAAACAAGGCATAATTGAAAAATAAAGGGTGAGATGTCTCAAGGTGAGTTGATGTGACTTGGCACCAGTTACAAATTGATAGGCACTAAGCAGGTAATGAGCCACAGTCCTCGGTTGTAACTTTCTATTGCTTGCTTCTGCCTTTTCTGTGAAAATGTCATTAAGTATTAAACTGCATCCTTTGGTGAATGACTCCATCACACAGCTGTCTCAAGCCTTTTCTTTCTCGGTTGATTGCACCCAGGAAATAATATTCTCTTTATCACAAGGAAGTTGAGAAAGGACTCTCTTTAACTGATAAGGTTTAAGCATAAAACCGTTCTTACTCTTTATCTTTCTACCTACCTAAGGAGAGTCCGTGAAGCTTTTGGAAATGTGGGAGTGTGTAAAAGAAAAACAAAATTAAGGTTAACAACTCTGGCTAATCAGTTAAGAGACTGCAATATCTTGAGTGAAGAATGTAAACCCTAGCGAAGCTGGAAAGAGTTAGTTTAGCATGCACACATATGAGCTCATGTTATTGTTAGATATTGCACATATTTATCCTTAAGGGAGAGCCATTACAATGAGTAAGGCCTGTTTTGATATAAGGGTGCACAGAAACAACAACACTCATCAAAGGTAAGTGGATTTACATAGCTCAGAACTAGACAATCAGATCTGAACTACAACTCCCATCAGTCTTAACTCCCTTAGTCAAGCAATGGTGAGAGTGAATGTCCAACACATGCAATAGGGCATTTCCTTGCTTATCCCTAACTTGTCAAGAAAATTAACCCCAGCAAGTATCTATTATTATATAACACATGTGATTATACAATATTATATCTTCACATATACCATAGTTCATGTTTTCATATTGCAATCAGATAGTGGGAGAAGCAATACAGTTGAGAGTACAGTAAATTCCCTATGACAGTCTAAGCATGATCCAAAATTTTTCTTTATTATTTGATTCTAGTATTTCCCTGAAATTTGCATTATCTTTCTATTGAATAATTGCAAACATTTATTTGTATCAAACTACGAATTATGACTTTGGACTGCATGACTTATTATTTTTCGGGTTACATTAGATACTGTTTCTATTTAGTAGGCTGATTTTTCTCTGTTGTCTGCATGCATTCATGTGTGGGAGTGTGTTTGTGACTCTTGATTCACTATCCTCTAGCCATATGATTGATTTGTTTGCAAAAATAGAGTATCAAATATCCAGAAAGGATAAGCAGTTTTAAAAAAAATATTGAGAAAAGATGTTCTGAAACCATTTTAGTAGAATCTCATGCGATATAATCAAATTTTCTAAGCCTATTTTTCCCCACTGTGAAAAACCTAATAAGGAATCTGCAAGGAATAAGGAGGCTATAAGGAATCTACAAATTTGCAAGGAATGGAACAATCAAACTGAAATTGGAATCTAGAAGGCAAAGTATTCTATCATTTCCAGAAGATAATTTTAGTTCAAGAAAAGTACCGGAGGCTCTGCATGCAGCAGGTTCCTAATATTTAAGGAGATAAAAATAGTCCCTGGAGCATAATATGGGAGGAAAAGACCTTTTCTTAAGAGTATGACATGTTTAATTGAGCCAAGATGTCTCTAGTAAAGAGAGCAGTCAACTTACACTCAGTTGCTAAGCTAGATGGCTTTCAGAGCTATTCTTATTCCATAGAGCAAGGAGGGAAAATGAACCAAATGCTCAGAGAATCTTAAATCTCATTTTCTGTGTCTTTTATTACCATGTTGACATATGCTTAGTAAAACAATACTTCTTGCCTTGGGTATTCACTGATGAAATGCAAAAAAGAAAAAGAAGAGGAATCTAAACTAGGAAATGTACAAACACACAGATGAACTCACTTTGTCTCGGCATAAGGAAGAATTTATACAACAAAAGCAAATCTATCCATATGTCTGTCAGTGAAATGCTATTTTTCCTCCTGTTTTGCCTTGAGCTTTAATGTAAGTAATACTTCCAATGAATCTTGGTTATACTGACTTTCCACCACTATCCAATCCAAGGTAGACATCCTGATTTATGATGCTGTAAGATCTGATTCCATTTGAATCGGCCTTCTCTCAGGTTAGAGATGATTAGAGTAGAAAGCATCTAGTTACATGATTTTACAGGAAAATGTTTGTTAGGTGAGAAAAATGGTTTTCAGTTCTAAGTTGGCATGAAGAGCAACATTCTTTGGGCTTCATTTCTTCTGTCATAGCAACATTCTTTTATTTTAGTTAAAATAAGGGGACATAGAATTTAGACACTGACTTCTAGGGAAAATGTCAGTAGATTTTATTCAAGACCGTTTGTCGAGTTGCTGAAATTTTCTTATAACCATATACGACTCTTCCTGTCCAAGCTGTAACATCAAGGGATATTCCACTTCAAGATGAATCAGAGAGGCTTGGATTTGAGAACTGCTTTTCTTGGTAATAGTCCAGGAAGCATAGAACATAATTTCTCTGGATGTTCAATCATCCTTCCCATCTTTATATTCAAGGAAGTCCTTAACATTTGTTTTATTTCATGAGATCTTTGGATCCTAAGATGATTACAAGGTCATCTCTGTTTTTGTTATTGCAATTGTTATTCTAATTACAATTACGATTTTCAAAACATATTTTTTTCCTGCTTTAATTGCAGGGAAATCTTGCATTGGTTCATTCAGGTTTATCTGTCAGACTTGGCCACATTGGGACAGTCTATAGCTGTTCTTAAATTTAAAAAAGGTACAGATTAATGTGTATTGGGACCCACAAGAACACATTGTATCGGATAAGTACTATGAAAAGGGGGGGAAATGAAACTAAAAAGTTCTATGCACCAATAGAACTTTACTATGTCTATTTCTCTGGAGAGAATAGTCCAGTTTTTAGATACAGACACTACTTTCTATACTTTAATAAGGAGTGGTGTATGGAATCATGCTTTATGGTAAGTGAGGGATCAGCAACCCAAAATTCACATGTCAGCCTAACTCTAGAACAACTCTGATTGGGATATAAATTTGATTTCAAAACTTTCTGTTCTCAGCTGTACCATTTCTGATGGAGTGGAAAAAAGCTGCACAATTTTTTTGCAAAAAGAAACAACAAAAACTGCATTACTGACACACAACTCCATCCTCTCTTCAAGTCAAAACTAGTCATAATTTAAATACATAATGCAGCCCTTGGCATTAAAAAAGTTCCTTGCTTCTTTGCTAAGCCATAACCTAGTTTATTTGTTTGTTTAAATTATTTACATGGCTGCCCATTACACAACAGTGATTTGAGTGACATGCAAGAGTTAAAGCATCAGCCAAAAGAAGCTCACAGAGATTAAAACAATGCTACCACAATGACCTATGATGCCCAAAGTAAACAATGCATCCAAATCATAAAAGAACATATTAGCATCAGACCTTGCCTAACCTCCTGGCCCAAATGCTTGGAGAAACAGCTATGTCTTCACAGTTTTACAAAAGAGTAACAGAGTCAGGGCCATCCAGATCTCCAGTGGGATACTGTTCCACAGGGCAGGCACTGCCCCAAAGTTGACATAACTCATGGATCCAAGATAACACTGTTTGATAGGGAGGATTCACAGCATGCCTTCTACATCTGGCAGGCTGAGAAAAATAAAGGGAAAAGTTGACATATGGACAGCTGTATAGATGATAACTAGCCCATTGAATTGCACCCAGTGGGAGACAGTGAAACTCACGAAGCTGTGGTATACGAGTATAATGAGAATTGCCAAATACATTCTGTGTTGCTGCATTCTGGACCAGCTGCAGCTTCCAAATGCCATTGAAGAGCATCCCTGTGTACAGTGCATTACAGGAATCCAAGTGGGAAGTGATTGAATCACCACCAAAAAAAATCCTCCAGGTTGAGGAATGGGTACAATTGGTATACAAGGCAAATGTGATGAGATGGTTGGCATTTGCTCACTGAACAGGAGCCATGAGTCTAGCAGAACCATCAACCCCTCTCCCCCCACATACAATTGTACAATGATTCCAGGGAAATGTAACCCCAACCAAAGTCATTTCTCCAGAGACAGGACTTTAAAACTCACAGCCACTCAGTCTTGCCAGAATTGACAGTGGCTGGATGAGGACACTTATATCGATCAGGGTAAAAGGTAAATTTCCCTACAAATTTCAGTTTATTCGCCTCCTTGCCTTCCCCAATCTTTTCTGCCACATGGACTTGGATAGGAAGAGAAAAAATATTACAGAAAGTACTTTAGAGGCTTCAACCTAATCCAAAATTTTGAATTTTCTAAGAAAAACCAGCCTTATCATCTGAATGTATGAAATATCAAACAAACAATCATTGGTGATTACAGGGATTTTGAAGGAACAAAATACAGCAGAAACAAACTAAGGACATGCCCTCTATTTAAGCAGGTTATATCTCAGAAATGTCAGCAGACAAGTTACCTATATATTGTATCTACATGACAAATAGCTGGATAAACACTTGGCCAGTCTGGCTTTTACAAAAACATCCCATGCCTCTTTCCCCCCCAAAAGAAATGATAGATAGGTTTAGCTATACTCACAAGAACTGAATTATTTCTTTGCTTGTTTTCAATTATTATGGCATGCCCTGTACTCATCCAAATAAAATGGTAGGGGGGGGGAATAACAAGAAATTAAAATGTAAATAATAAAAAAACATTTAATTGTTATCTGGCAAAATATATACTGTGTGTGCGTGCGCGCGCGCGTGCGTGCATGCAGCTGCTCGTGCATGCATTCATATTTATTTATGATGGAGAGACTTCAGCCAGGGAGAGTGAGGGAGCAAGAATAGTTATGAAAGCAGAATGTCTTCCAAAGGGTCTGTCTTACAGAATTTAGCATTTAGCAATAGCAATAACATTTAAACTTATATACTGCTTCATAATGCTTTACAGCCCTCTGTCAGTGATTTACAGAGTCAGCATATTGTCCCCAACAATCTGTATTCTCATTTTACTGACCTCAGAAGGATGGAATGTTGAGTCAACTTTGAGCCGGTCAGGACTGAACTCCTGGCAGTGAGCAGAGTTAGCCTGCAATGTTGCATTCTAACCATGCCATCATGCCCTAAGACATTAAAAAAATACTAACAAGAACTAACAATTTTAATTACTGCATGTTACATCTCTAGGCACATAATAGTGCATGGCCAAATCTTTGATAATGTATTTTGTAGAATTTCAAAATTGGCCCTTATCAATAGTCAGAAATAAATATTTTCTTCTAGAAGAGTGAAATACATTTTCAATTTTGATTTAGAAAGACACCTCTAATTTTAATTCAATAATGAATTACAAGTGGCAACAGTGGTTAGAATGCAATATTGCAGGCAAACTCTGCCGACAGACTGGAGTTTGATCCTGACTAGGCTCAAGATTGACTTAGGTTTCCATGTCAAGGTTCCAAGTAATGCACCCATCGTGAACAGAACTCTGAGGCAAGTTGATTCCTCAAAGAACAGCTTTATTCGGAGACATCATCTTGGCACAAACTGGTGGAAAGCCAACCCTGAAGGTTCCCGCACTTTCCACCACATTAAACGTAAAAGTTTCCTGTTTTCTCAAAACAATAAATCACATTGTCCAATCTGGATATTGGCTGGTTTCTTGACTACTTCTCTCCTCCTCCTCCTCTGGCCAACCAGCCATTGGAATGTTTCTGACTCATAAGAGAGCTATTTTGTTTTGGTTACAAAAACCCCATCTAGCTCTACCCTCCCCTTTTAGGTCCAGGCTGTGTCAACCTAAAGCCATGTGAAAAGAAACCCAGATAGAAACAAACCCCAAAGAAAAGAAAATGGCCACAGCCAGGTCAGCTTCAGGCTTGACATTCCATCTTTCTGAGGTTAGTAAAATGAGGACCCAGATTGTTTGCGGACAAAATGCAAATAATGCAGACATTGTAAACCATCCACTCTTCATCTCAAGCATTTGGCCTGTTACCAGTAATTCAATTGTTGATCTGGGGATACAGGTAGTTTTAATTTTTTAACTTATGACCATTCATTTAACTATTGTTCAAAGTTACAATGGCTTTGAAAAAAATGATTTATGACCTGCTTTCAAAATTATGATGGTCACACCAACTCGACAGTCACATGTTTGCAATTCAGATGTTGGCAAAATGGCTTGTATTAATGACCACTGCAGTGTCCTGCTCTTTACCAGATTGTGATGTGTGCCCCTCCCAGTCCATTTTCAACAAGTAATGTCAGTCAGTTTCCAAAAAGCAATTCACATAAGACAGTGTGATTCAGTTAACGACTGTGGTAAAGACGTTTCTAAAATCAGGTCTGGTCCTGTGATAACTCACTGAGTGACTATGTCACTTAGCAACTGCATTGGGCTGAACTGGCATCATAATTCAAAGACTACTTATACATAGCATGAAGTTTATATACAGTACATACTGTGCATATTGTTTCCAACTTCACAATTGTTTTTAACCTGTATTTTGTCACAATTTTAAAAAACTTTTTATCTTTTAAAAAATCTTTCCTCAAGCAAGAAACAATCATTTCTCACAAAACTGAAACAGTGTCTTACATTGTAGGAAATTTATTAACTTCGTGAGGAGTATTTTGGCCTCATGTTTTGAGTCTGTGGCTCATATCGTTCCATTACTGTGCTTATTCAGTTTAATCTCCTCACCAAAGCAACATTTTCAAACCATTTAGCCACAACTGAAAAAAAGAGCTGTAAAATAAAACAATAGTTGAGCTTCATATGATAGGAAAATAATTATTAAAAGGAAAACATGACATCATTTAAATCCAGATTTCCTTAATAATTCTGTCTTGCATTATAATGAACACTTAGAAAATTCTTACAGTGCCTAATGGAACAGGAGTTGATTTACAATAATTCTAAGAGTCTGTACTTCTACGCCTTGCAGTTATATTGTTGAGTTACTCATTATTCATCGGTCACTGTTGTTCAGGATATGAAGTCACAGAGGTTTAATGCTTAATTTTTTGCCTTAAATCATTAAATAAATCTGATTTATAGCCTAATCATCCAAAGTCAATTATTTCAGTAGAACTAAAGCACAGATGGAAGCATTTTCTAATATATAAAATGCATCTCAGAATATTTTTTATTAAAAAATGTAATTATAACTCCAGTATTATTGCCTAGAAACTTTTCATTTCAAATTGTTATTTTAGTGCCTTAAGGATATCTGAAGGTCAGCATGCTTGAGTACAGTGATGTGCAAATTTTAGGAGGGTGGTACTGTAAGCCCTTACAAGCTCTACTTGAAAAAAAAAAGGAAGATGCAGGATAAAAAAATGACAAACTTAAATTGGATTTCAATAAAATTCAATTGAAAGTGCATTATAAAGAGTTAATTGTTTGTTATTATTTACTATTATTTTTACATTTGCATCATCATCATCCTCAATTTTCTTATTCACATTTAAAATGACAATTTGATAGAAATATTGGAACAGCATCAAAGGCTTTGGAAATCATTCGTAGGGCATTTCTAAAATCTGTATACGTTAGAATTTTCAGATAATCTGGATACAGCTATAGACTGAAGGTGGCTTGATTCAAATTTGTATCATGCCTATGAGATATTAGGAAAGATAAATAAGTGCTTGATTAACACAGTAGTCTGGTGATAATGAAAACAAAAATTTTGCTTCCTGAATACTTCTGGGTATATCTTTTAGATATTTGGCTGCTAATCATGAAAATGACCTGTATTTTAATCTATCATGTACCATTTTATTAAATCTTATTTTTACACAATAGCAGTGTACACCCTTCAGCTATTGACCATGCTACACACATGAAAGAAATATATGAAAACATGGAACTGTTGTTGAAGCACATCCAGTACATCAAGTACAACTGGAATATCTTTGGAGATCTAAAAGTAGTGGTTCTGATGCTTGAAATGGACCTCAGATAAGTAACTGTTGTTACCTAGGTAAATGGAATAGCTATGCAAGAGACTCATATTACATTAAAAAGAAATGGCCACTCTGAAAGAATTTGGATGCAGTACAGAAAAACATGGTACATGGACTTGTTAACCTGACAAAGATATTTTTACCTCCACTTCACATAAAACTTAAACTGATGAAACATTTTGTGACAACGATGAAATAAGGAAGGTGAAGATTTTTGTTATTTGAGACAGATGTTTCCAAGAATACCTGGTGCCAAGATTAAGGAAGGCATTTTTGTTGGTTCACAGATCAGATATGGTTTGCAGATGGTTCACAGATCTGTTAGTGGGGCCAGAGAAAATCACCTGGAAAGCATTCAAGGATGTCATTAAGAATTTTCTTAACCACTACAAAGAGCCAAACTACATCCTGCTGTTGTATACTATTCTTACTGCATACAAAACATTTCACTGAAGATTCATTTTCTACGTTCACACTTAGACTTCTTTCCTGCAAATCTAGGTTCAATCAATTATGAACATGCTGAAAGATTTTAGCAGGACATTGCCACAATGGAAAAACGATATCAAGGTAACTGGAGTTCATCAACTGGAGTCCATCAGTGCTGGCTGACACTGCAACAACATGCACTGGACACTGAGTAGAAACGAAAATCAGCAGAAAAAACATTTTCAGCCCTGTTAAACTCATGCAGCATGTCAGAAATACAAGATTAAATACATTATAGCCATTAAAAATTATTTTCATGTTGCTCAAGATTCTTATGTGATACAATCATTCTGAAATTAAATTTGTGTTTGGTTTGAAGGGATCTATGATAATCATCAAAAGTTTTTCAGGAAGCAGAACTTTAAAAAAATGTTCAGCGACATCCAAAATTGTCTCCTTAATACTCTGTATTAAATATGAGATAGACTGTTGTCCTGCTCAAAGAAATGAAGCAGGAATGTTCTCAAGAATTCTCCTAATGATGTCATATCATAAGTTATTTATTTACCTAACAAATGTTATATAACTATCCAACTCACATATAGGTTACTCCAGGCAACATACAAAAATTTAAAAATCTACCATATAACAAAAGCACATAAAATACCTCCCCCCATGACAACACAGTGAAGTCAGCCACTTGATTGGTTCCATTTTCAAACATGGTCCCCAGGTCCATTGACAAAAACATGATTTTAGGGCATTTGGAAAAGCAACAGGGTAAAGGGGAGGAATGATGTTCCATAAAGAAGGGGCCATCACCGAGATGTTATATTGTAATATGTAGATAGGTGACATCCAGCTGTTATATATATATTAAAAGATCCTTAATTCTTACTATTGGCCATATTTGATGGGCCAATGAAAAGTCTAAAATATCTGATGTTCAGCATTTTTCTAAGGTAGACAGGAGAATCTGAAAGTGGCCAAAAACAAATTCCCAGGACTT
>JANHFT010006142.1:54714-72981 GCA_032467955.1 Pseudoxenodon macrops | reverse complement strand
GGCTTCAGGAGGTTTCCCTGAAGCCTCCAGAGGGTGAAAAATGGCCCAACGGGAAAACTGGAAGTCCGTTCCCGAACTTCTGGTGTGCCCGTAGGGCCGTTTTTCCCTTCAGGAGGCTTCCCTGAAGTCTCCGGAGGGTGAAAAACAGTCCAAGGGGCAAACCAGAAGTCCTGTTGGGCTATTTTACACCCTCTTCAGGCCTTCTCTGAAGCCTCCTGAACCTTTTGCCTTCCCATTGGGCGAAAAATGGCCCAATTTTGGGGGGTGGGTATACGCATGCAAAGTGCAGTGTGCATGGGGGGATTTGTGTGCCGGCGCTAGTGCACACATGCCGGCACACAAGAAGAAAAAGGTTAGCCATCACTGCTCTATAACTTTCTAGAGCTTTAAAAGAAATAGGAAAATGCCCTTCCCAGTTTATAAAGAGAGGAAGCAGTTGAGCAAGGATGCTCAGCAGGTATTAGCTGCTGGTTGATTGAATAAATACTAGATGTATATTTCACCATCATTTCTCTTCTCCTGAAGTGAGTGAGAGGCATGTCAGGAAGTTTTTAATAGGCAAAGGTGAACACTACCTCTAAATCCCACTGGAACTTGCAGGCTTAATTGTAAAATAAGGGGACATTAGTCATGAAGAATACTGTCATGCAAGCCTTCAATGAACACAATTTTTATCAAATAAATATCAAATAAACAAAATATTCCTTGTTCTGTGAACCTATGCCCGCACATCAACAGCATAAATTGCTCTTCTAACTTCAGACTATCACAGGAACCTGAATTTGTTTCTTTAGTAGTAGATATATATTATCTACACAGACTTGCACAGGCACACAGAGACATAGACACATGCGTCCACTCTCTCACCACATTATTTTTCTACATGCCAAAAGCCTTTTTAAAAATGCCATCATAAAATCATGTGTTGGCCTGTAGAATCTCTGGTTTATCTCAGTTGATGTCTTTATAGTATTCTTGTGGTTTTCCCATATTGTATGTATATGTTTAAATATTTTCGGGGAGCTTATTTTAGTGCATGTGCTCAAAATCCAGATTGGGATTATTATCAGAGCATGTCTTATTTTTGTGGAAATGTATGTGTGTGTGTGTGTGTGTGTATTTGAAACTTAAACATCTTCCTAATGCATACTCAGTGAAAATACTAAAAAGGATGATACCTCCATGTGTCTCTCTGAGGTATGCTTGTTACACCTAGCTATTCAGCAACACTGAGATTTAATTAAGATAGTTTAACCTTTCCTTTTAAATCTTTAAAAATTAAGCTCGCTTCAGAAATGAGTCTTTTTTAATTTTGTGACAAAACCTCTGGAATTCAATCAAAGTAAGTTGACTGGGACAGGATAAATAAATATTCTCTATTTAAAAAAATATCAAACTGTATACACTCTTAAATCCATTTTGTAGATACATACATCTTCACAAGGAGGATATTCTGCAATTATACTGCAAGTGTGAATCACAAAGTTAGTCACTCATAAAAAGATGGTTTAGGTAAATTATTCCAGTATTGAGTAATCAATATTAATTGGCCCTCTTCCCACCACTTGAGAAATTCCAGGGTTTGAAACTAAATAGGAAAGTTTAAAAAAAACTACAGTATTTGAAGAAGAAGAAAAAATAAAATAACTTCCATAATGTTATTAAGAAAAGGATGTAGTTCACAGAAGTCAAGCTTGGCTTGAGGGCATACTTTATTTTTTTCTGTTGATGGAACTTCTAGAAATTTCCCTTTTCCTTCTTTAAAAATAATGTAGAAAAGCATTTTTGTTGGTTACCAACATTATTCAATCCAGTCTCTTTTTTCACTGGTATATTATAGCTGCATAATTTACAAATAAATGTCTTTTTCTGCTTTGAGTCAAAGGGTTGATAGAGAAACAAAAATAGTTTTATTAATGTGGAAATGTAAATCTTTTGTATATCTCATGCTTATTTATTTAGAAGTCAAACTCATTCTAATCAATTGGACTACTTCAAACATAACTGGCACATAGGATTACAGTCTGTGTATATATATATTACTTAGAATTTTAACTTGGAGATCTGTGATTTTTGAATGCATCCCAACAAAATTCTATGTCCAGAATTTTAAAATGTGATAGGGCATTATTGAATACCATGAATGGTCAAGAAACACAGGGATCACTGAACAAGTCAACCCAGACTCAAGAGTTCTTCTCAAGTAAGGCACAACTGTCCAAGCTACATTTATCGTAATTTGAAGAACCAGCTTTCTGGAGAAGGCTCTAATGCTGGGGAAAGTAGAAGAAGAAGAGGATGACCAACAGCAAGGTGGATTAACTCAATTAATACCTCATGATTCTTTTATGTACACTGAGAGCATATGCACAAAAGATAAATTCCTTGTGTATCCAATCACACTTGGCCAATAAAGAATTCTATTCTATTCTATTCTATTCATTGGTGGTGCACTATTGAAGGACCTGGAAGATCAGGCTAGGGACAAACTGCGATGGAGAAAAGCTATCTATGTGGTTGCTAAGAGTTTACACTAACTTGATAATAACTACTCAATCAAGATGTATATAAATTACAGGAAGCTGCCTATCATGATATTTATATATTTTTTCTGCAAGAGGGAAATAAGGCAATAGTCTGGCTGAATGTTATCACTGTGTACTTCCAGGAATTTCAACAGCTGTTTTGTTCATACTAATCTTATTGCGCCAGATAAGAGTGCAGAGCTGACTTGCCTTTCATCGTGAAGCAAAAGAAGGCTTTTTGTGCCATTATTTTCATTTTTAGTACTTTGGAGAACACTTCAGTAACTGTCTGTTATCTAAAGCTCAGAAGATCCTTCCTCCTGGATTGACCTCAACAGGCAGGTTTTTGAGTATTTTGTTTCTTTTGAAGGAAAGCTGTATTTTGTGAAGAGGATTAAAAAACACACCCATGAGCATTGTTAACTCCCTATAAAAACAAATAAAAACCGAACTACCCAAAGCCTATTGTTAGCATTAACAAATCTTTATTATAAAGCTTTCATGACTTATCCTTCCTTTTGCTGAATCTCTACCCTGCTTGCAGATCATCAGAAGGATTCTGCTAGTACCTTTTCTGACTAATCCTTTTTATTAGACGGCATATGATGTGACTCAGTGGATTAACTACTAAAGAAAATAAACATGTCTTTAGGGTACCAGAATTATTTTTCTCTAGTTATCATGCCCTTAATCTTTTCAATACACAACTGTAGCATTCACATACATGGAATAGTCCCTTGGCAGTTCTCTTGGCAAGATTTTGGAAGTAATTTGCTATTGCCTGTTTTCTAGGAAAGAGAGACAGAGAGAGTGACATGCCTAAACTGAGACTAGAATTCACGGTATCCCGGTTTGTAGATGCCTGGAGATACAAAACTGGTGATGCAAAAGATTACACTTTTTTTCCCCTAAAAGCAATGGTAAACTTTTGCAAAACAAACACTTTGAGATATGCTGTAGAACATCCTGGGTAGCAGAAATGGTTTGATGGGATTTTCAGTTTTGATTCAAATTTGTGTTTATTAATTCTTCTGTTCTGTTCTTCTTTCCCATTTTTTCTGGGTTGAATCCAGAAGGGCATTGCTGATAAATGATGACACATATCATATTAGAGGAAGGGCATGTGAAAGCAACTCTGATCTTGAGTTTTGAAGTTGTAAAGGCAAGTGATGGGAGTGTTGGTGTAGATATGAACGTCTGGATTTCTTGGGGCGTGTGTGTCTGATTCCCATGTTACTATTATTGTTCTGTTGTTTCTTTTGCTTGTAAGAAATTTCTTGTCTGTAATACTTTAACCCCACATTTACACCTAAACAGCAAAGATAACTTGAAGAATTATTCGGATTATTTGAAATTACTGAAATTATGAATGATATAATTCAAGCATGTGACAAGCATACAGAACCTTACGCTAGATCAATACTTCTAGAAAATTATATTTTTGGGGAGTTATAACATGGTATTATTTAGCATACATAGCTCATATCTTTGTAATTATTTTCATTGCACTACTATTTTTATTTTAGTTTTATTTTTAATTTATAAACCATCTAAATATTATATGTTAGATGCTGCAAATATCAATCAGATTTTAGCCACAATGTATTTCCAGGGAGAAGAAAAAAGTTTTAAGACTATCCTTCATATTTACACAGTACTCAACTTCTTTGCACTAACTGTAGAGATTTAAACTAAAACAAGGAAGACCTATTAGTCATCATTATAATTTAATGGCCTGGAACATTTTTGAGTCAATAAGTACACAGAAGAGTAAACTTTGCTATTATTGTTCTCTTGTAATTTAGAAAGTGGAATGATCTTTTCAAAAAAGTTAATTTAAAAAAGTTCTGTGTTTCATGTTTGAGGCAAATCTCTTATTACGTGGTGAAGGCATCCATTGAACTTCACATTTTAATTTGATATAGAGATAGATAGAGATGATAAGAGATAAAGATAGATGATAAATATAGATGATAGATATAGGTATATATGCATGTGCGCGCACACACGCACACATACAGGGAGAGGCAATTGAACACTTTTTGTCCTATCTATCTCTATTCATAAATGCAGCATCTATATAATTACAATTACAATAATTACAATTAAGGTGAAAGACTAAAAAAAAAAATCACTTTAAAAGGCTTGGATAAACAGAAGTGTTCCCCTTGCAAACTGTAACAAAAAGGAAAATACCAATACCAGCACAGAACAGAAGATCTAAATAATCTGAGTCCAAACTGTTTAATAATTTCTTTATGTAATGAACACCTTGAACTGATCCTGGAAAGCAGTGATAAGCAGTTCGTTTTGAGAGAGGAATAATCTGGGGACTTCACATCTATGCTGCAGCATTCTGGTCTAGTTACTGAATCAGAGTCATCTCCAAGCACATTGCAATAATTCAGTCTTTCGTTGCCACCACGTATTGTCTCCTGAAGAATAATTTTCAGGAGACAATATCTTGTGTCTCAAATTGTGAATTTTTCAGTGCTAGATCTAAGAGAATCTTGAAGTTCCAGGGCTTATACAGTATTTAAGGAAAAGGTAACAATTCAAACATTTCTCCTAAATCATGAAATTACATGTCCAGGTTCAGATTTAGTTTACTCCACTGCAAAAATAAAGTCAGAAATCATTCATTCTTGTCCAGGTTCAATTTCTTCCACTGCATTCTGTCTTTTAAAGCCAGAGCAAGCAGTGGCTTGCAGACCTATGTTTATAGAAAAGGATGAGTAGTATACCTGGATATCAACAGCAACTATGGATAATTCTTCAAGAGATGTCATGTACATGTTAAATAACAATGAAGATTAAAAACAGACCACCCCCAAACAATTCCAAGAAAGCAAGCAGAATTCCCACAATGTCACTTTCTCAGAGACATTCTAAACCTTAAAATCCCAATGCCAGATCCCCCCAGAACATTAAAATAATGTAGTAGCATTCTGATTTATTAATGAAATTGCTCTTGCCTCCTTTCTCTCCCAGTTTAGATAATTCAATAAGGTAACCAGATCTACTTCTTTCAAACCTATTGAGCCAAATATTGAATACATAAACAATTGTCTATGAGAGTTACTGGATTTGCTATTGAAAGGTTTTCTTTATCAATTTGGCTAAGCATGGAATATTGGCTGCTGTCTTTTAATTGACATCAGATAGGTTGAGTCCAAATAGGTCAGAAACCGGAGATGGGTTATTGAACTAGGGCCAGATATTCTTAACATCAAAAATGAATTTTAGAATAAAATAGAATAGAATAGCATAGGATAACAGAGTTGGAAGGGACCTTGGAAGTCTTATAGTCCAACCCCCTGCTCAGGCAGGAAACCTTATACCATTTCAGACAAATTGTTGTCTAATCTCTTCTTAATAACTTCCAGTGTTGGAGCATTTGGAGACAAGTTTTTCCACTGGTTAATTGTTCTGTCAGGAAATGTCTTCTTATTTCCAGGTTGCTTCTCTCCTTGATTAGTTTCCATCCATTGCTTCTTGTCCTGCTCTCAGGTGCTTTGGAGAACAGCTTGATTGCCTCTTCTTTGTGGCAACCCCTGAGACATCAGAACATACTATCATGTGACTCCTTCTTTTCATTAAGCTAGATATATCCAATTCCACCAACCTGTTCTGACCCAGCTGCCAGACCAAGGGCCACAGCACAAACAGCATCTGAACAAACCTTGTTTTAATATTAACAAACTGCTAATTATCTGTCTTAGCACTCGTTCTAAAGTACAGGAAATTATAAATCAGTCTTCTCAGTGCAACAGCTGTTAATTAACCTTCTTAACAGCAGGCCAAGCAAAAAAGGACACAGGTCTGACAAAGAGTCTTTCTGATAACAGCACACAATCTTACTGTTGTTGGCAAAATTCTCAGAAGCAATTTGCAGGAATCTTGACGATTTTCCAACAAGAGCTGAATAGGAGTTTTGCAGTCAAAGACAAGATGTGAAATGAATGAAATTGCTTCCTGAAAATTGGTCAGTCCTTTTCCTCACTTAAATAGGCTATGGGAGTGGCCAATTATCCCCAAGCCTTACTCCAGAGTAGTCTGTCTTCTTAGGAGCAAGTCCTGCCTCTTGGCAGCTATGTGCACACGTGCATTGAGAACCGGCTCCTCCTCTTCTTCTTCTGCACTCATGACAGCCTCTGGAAGTTCTGAAGACCCTGGTTGAATCCCTACCTATGGCACCGCATCTTCTCCAGCCTCCTCACTGTCTGACTCTGGTGCCAACTGCACAGGCCGCTGGTGAATCACCACACCAGCCTCCTTGCTGTCTGAATCAGCTACCAGCTGCACAGGCTGCTGGCGGGCCACAACACAACCATTCTTTTTATGTTTTAGCCTCCAGTCCCCTAATTATCTTTGTTTTTGCCTAATTTAGTTTCAGACTATATTCCCAGCAGTCTCAAACAAATTGGTCAGTGGCAAGAATTATGGGAATGTAACTGAAAACTTCGGGTAATGACAATAAATTTTCTACAAGATAATTTTCTGGGTAAATAAACAAATGAAATCTGACAGACAAAATGAACTATGTACAGACTGAACACAATGTTGCAAATATTCCAAAATAGTCTAAATATGAAGAAGGAATCTTAATAATCATGTATGTTCGGAAGATTAGACCTGTAGGTTTAATTTGTAATAACTCAGTTTTTGGAAAGCTATTCCTCTGACTATATTACCAGAATAATACAAATGTAGAAAACGTATGATCAATCTTGTGAATATCCCTTACAAATCTAATGAGGTCAACCAACTTTCAGATTTCTATATATGTTATATTTTATTTTAAGTTTTTTTGCATTATTTATTTTCCATCTAGAGTAACTGAATAAGCCATTTACTGAATAACCCTTTTTTTTCTGGAATAGAGTAACAGCCAGAATACATAAAACTGAAATATCATAGTTTATGTCATTAGAAACATTGTTTAGTAAATTCATGTAAATCAAAGTTGTGATGTTAAAAGAAGTATTTGTTGTCAGGTTAAAGTTCACAGTAGAGACACAATAAAAATGATTTTAATTGGTGATGTTCTATTTGAGTGTGAATTAGTAGGAAATGTTTCCTATAAAAATAAAGATTTATCACACTGTAAGACATCATTAAAAAAGTGCCACACTGTTCCAATTTCAAATTAAGATAACAGTATTATTTGAAGAATATGCTAAATATTGTATGGGCAACTCATTTTTTAAAGTATTACAATGTGAGGTTTAGTTCATAGTTCAGTATATTAACACAGCAAGCTGTCTCTCATTTGGAATATTTGGCTTTTAATATATAAAAATATTCCATTAATAACTGACCATGACTTCTCAGTGGGGACAAGATTCTTATTTAGTGCTCACACCTTTTTACTATTAAAATTCTTTGCTGAACGTACATTTTATTTCATTTCATTTTGACATATTACAGAAACTTTTATTTTGTTGTCCATTAAGAAGAAAAATGATCTTTATCAGCTTCATGTTTACTTTATTTTAAATAGCAAATACGAAAAGCTACAATACCAACTGAGAATAAGAAAGATAAAAAAATATTAATACAGTAAAGAAAACAAAAATCTGGATGTATTTTATGGCAATCAAGCTAAACTAAACAAGAAAAAAGGAGAAAAATGTTAACTAACAAAAAAAGGGGGGATTATATGATAGGTATCAATATAAAAGTATTTCAGTCCTTCGGGTTGTTAAATATAGACTATGTAGAGCAGGGGTGTCAAATTCAAGGCCAGGGGGGTGGATCCGGCCTACAAGATTTGTAGATCTGGCCCACAGGGCTGTCCTGGAAACAGTGATGGACTGGCCTGCCGTGCCTCTGCCTGCAAAAACAGAGCTCAGGAGGGCTGCATGCAGCCCTCCCAAGTTCCCTTTTCGCTAGCAGAGGATTTCAGGAGGCCATCGCAGCCACAAACGGAGCTCAGGAGCCCGTTTTTGCTGGCAGAGCGCTTGGGTCACCACAGCGCCCATGACACAAGTCATGTCAAGCTGGCCATGCATTCCAGTGATGCCCACCCCAGCGTCCCGAGGTCAAACACAACACCGATGCGGCCCTCAGTGAAATGGAGTTTGACACCCCTGATATAGAGAGTGAAGAACACATCATCCTCAGTACTTCTATTCCTGACTAGACAAAGTAGAATCATACAAAAGGTTCTGAATATATTTTCAGTCAAAACATCATATTGCTAACAAAATATGTATATAAAACTGAAAATCAAATCGCTCTAATTTCTTTCATTAATGGAAGATTCAAGAAACCGCTCATCATTCTATCAAGGAAAAGCTTGCCTTGAAATGCAAAATAGCCAATGGTACATATTTGTGTGTACAAAAACAGATTAAAAAAAGATATTGTTTCCAATAGTGAAACAATATCCTGGATCCGAACAGAAATGTCAACGTGATGTTGAGACAAAAACACTTTAGCATGGAACAGATGGAGGGCTACAGGTATAAACCACATCTTCTTTTATTACACACTTTTAGTAGTGTGTTGCTGCTTTCACACTGTTAGGTGAAATCTGTATTTGATAAGCCCAGGAAAGAGGAGAAGTGGAAGATGCATTTAAACTGTCACATTCGCTCAGAAACATACTGTGCCAGTCAGCCACTTGCCTCGGCGTGAAGAACGCCGTCTTAGACTTTGCAGAGGTGATGGTTAAGAGCAGTAAGCCATAAATGAGATTACAACATGGGTTAAAGGAAATACTCCATAAATGAGATTACAAGATGCTTCAACTCTCCCTTGGATAGGAACATAGCTTAAGCAGCAGCATACAACAACAAAGGACATTATATTCAGCTAGGTTAGGTGAATGAAGAGCAGAAGGTACCCAATCCATCTTTAGACAACTGAGCTAAAGATTCAACAAACAGAAATGAGGTGGGACAAAGCACTGTGAGAACACTCTAGAATTAGTGATATTGCATCCAGTGCCTGTCACTCCTACAAGATTGACCAGATCAAGAAACATGTACTATATAGTTTGAAAACTCTTATTTAGAAAGGCTATATCAACAAAATCTTGAAAGCTGAATGGGCTTCCCTTCATCCCCTTTTATCATCTTCATAATTAGGGCATGCATCATACATTTTTGCAAATCACTCTCTTCATAAGCTCTTATGAATTTATATTTTTATTGATTTGGTGATGGATCTTCTCTTTCTCCATCAAGTTCACCCTTTATATTCTCTACAGTGTCATACCTTGCACCCAGTATGATATAATAGCATACTAGACTAGGAGCAGGGAAACCTGGATTCTAATTCTCTGTTAGGCACAGAAGCCAGATGGGTGATATTCGGTCAGTGATTCCTTCTCAGCCCATGTCAGTATCAGACTGAGACATAAGCTGGCTGAAAAATGAAAAACCTTCCCACATCATGAGTTGATAGCTTTGCTGTAAGAACTGGATGGGCTTGATTAAAACTAAGAAGATCCTGCAACTAGCAGAACAGATGCTAAGAAGATCAACCTCCAATACCATATGTTGCATATAAAGCAATGTTTAAGAGGTTGGGCTTGTTGAACAGAAGATTGGCTGGTCAAGTAGGCATGACAGAGTGAGCTCCTGTTTTTGCTCCAGGTCCTGCCAGCCTAGCAGTTTGAAAGTATACAAATACAAGAAGATAAATAGGTACCATTTCAATAGGAAGGTAATGGCTTTCCATGTTCCTCAGCATATAGTCAAGCTGGCCATTTGACCACGGAAATATCTTCAGACAATGCTGGCTCCCTTGGCTAGGAAACAGAGATGAATTTTTATTATGGTAAATGAAGACATACAGTATCTTTTAGTTAGCAGTGACCTAATGTTGAATTACCTTTCTTGAACTACCTCTCCACATGTCCAAGACACTTTAAAATAATTTGTGATTACCATGCATTTCTTTATGCAAGCATTCGTTTGACACCTCCATTCATTCTTGATCCTGTCTCTTTTTCTATGCACACCTCCTAACTACCTAATTCCCACTGCATTCAATTTACTTTCATGTTTCTGGTGACATTTTATTTTTTCCCATTGTGTTTAATCTCTTTTCATTTTCACACACCATTTTCACTTCTTTTAACAAACATCTTTTCTTCACAGTGTATATCATTACTTTTCTACCAGTATCTGCACTGGTAGAATTAAGATTTCTTCATTCATTTCACCATCTTCACTAATTCTCTCATACCTCATAAAGATATGAATAATATCCTTTTAGATATTCATTCCTTTGCTATGTGTGCCAAAGCATAGAACTAGCTTTAAATTCATATTTTTGAAGAAAATACACTTTTTTTCTAAGCAGAGATTGAGAGAATCGCCATTCCAATTTATTCTTTGGGTATTTGAATGACCCAATCAGTTTTTGTATAATCTCTCTTTGCATTTCATATCTTGTTGTATCATCCAGCTGAGAGAATCACCATTCTGATTTATTATTGGATAGATCTTGAATAGCCCAATCACCCTTTTTGTAGTCTCTCTTTGCATTCCTACATATCTATTTATGTCACTGAACAAAATAATAGTTCCCTTGGGATTACCATTATCAAACCAGGAATGTGGCATGTATCGGTAACTATCATCAACCTAAGAATCCCTTTTATGTGGACCCAGAACTGCCGATATGATATCAGTTATTCAATCTGACATATATTTTAGATTTTTCTTTCATAATGAAAATCTGTAATTTCCCCACACGTATTTATCAATTCATCTCCAAAACATCAGACTGTCATTATTTGCACCCTTTTGCTCTCTTGTTATTTCAAAAATACGCATTTATTTGTATTTTGTGTATTTCATTTGTTAATTCATGCTATTTGCTTCTTTTGTCTTAATCTTCCATATGACATGTTCATTGCCAAATGGTGTCTTGGCTATTTGTCCTCCATGCCCATCATGACTTTGGACAGCTCAGGCTTTCATCCAATGGTTTCCAGTAAGAGAATGTGTAGATTAAGAATTTGGTCCAGCTGCTAAAGAGAGCCTTAATTATGCCTATGCACTTATAGCATTCCCTGAGAAAAGCAAGCCTAATATTGGCCAGTTCTAAACTGTCATATCAGTGATATCAGTCATTACTTAAAGTTATCTAGAACTAGACACCATTATTTCCCTTTCCAGCAAGGCAAATAATTTTAAATGCATTTTTTTTTTAAATACGGAAAGCAAACAGTTCTCAAGTGGATTTGATTCCCAAATCTCAAATCCACAACTCAATCTTTAAAACATGCAACTAAAAGCAGCTAAGCAGGCAAAATACTTTAAAGTTATTCACAGTGTTTGTACAATTCCATAATCTTCTCACTATAGGATGAGAGTGCTCCATTACGCATATGCTTCTAGAAAGTTGCTGAGTTTTCACCATTCTTTTTTCCTTCTAGAAAAAGAAAATGAGTGACTTGTCACAGAGTCAGCTTGACCCAAACAAATGCAATTTATATTAGATTGGGGCCATAGTGAAGAATAGAAGAGAAGAGATAGAGAAAATGCATAAATGTAATGATTATTGGAGAATAGTATAGGATTATTTTAAAGCTCTAAATTACTTAAAATAACTATCTTTTCTCCAACTTTGACTACACTGTGCATAAGCACAAAGGGGCATGCATAAGCGCACCAATGTGCCTACCGTCCCTGTCCTAATGTCACCTTTTATTCATATCTATTTCAAGTATTAATAACCACATTTATAGCTATATCTGTTGTCTAATACATGCTTGACAAAATAAATAAATAATAAATCATATTTTGAGAGACTTGAGAAGTGTTATTATTCTGGATGTCACGGAATGGATTTAGCAACTGAGTAATTCATCAATTTTTGAAAGTATTATTTTACTAATCATAAAATGATGCAAAATGTTTTATTTGGAAGAAGCTTCATGATGTATTATAATAACCAAATCTTGCTTTCTTTTGAATTTAAAATTGTTTAATTGAATTTATGGGTGATTATTTTTCCTTTTTTCGGTTGTTCATTATTGTTTATAGGTTTATTATAGGTTTATACACATATATACAAAAGCACACACAATATGTAGATTGTTTTCTTGAATTTTATATAGTAAGTTTGTGTTTGCATTTTTCCATATTTTTAAATACTTGTTATAAACTAAAGTTGTTGTTTTTTTAAATAAAAAAATGTCATGTGTCAGTTGATTTAGAGAGCATATAAACAGCTATCCTCTTTTATATATTCCTATACAAATTACTGAAAGAAAAAAATACATTTCGTTGCCTGCTAAAGCATTGTTATTTGACTAGAAGTCAGATGACAGATATAGAGATTTCTGAGAAAACAAATGAAAAGAGTGGGTCATATTTACAGCACAATTCAGGCTCTATGCTATAGAACAAGAGTGTCAAATTCGCTTTCATTGAGGGTTGCATCAGGGTTGTGTCTGACCTTGGGGGGCTGGAGTGGGCATGGCCAGAATAGGCATGGCCAATTCAATGTCACTCATGGCAGGGGCACCTATGGTGGCCCAAGCTCTCTGCCAGAGAAAATGAACTCCCGAGTTTCATTTTTGGCTGCGATGGCCTCCTATAACCCTCTGCCTGTGAAAATGGAACTTGGGAGGGCCACCCTCCGAAGCTCCATTTTCACCCTCCACCCTCACCCCCCAAGCTCCATTTTCACTGACAGATGCACAACGGGCTGGTCCTTCGCTGTTTCCTGGGTGGCTCCGCTGGCCAGATATAAGCATCCCATGGGCCAGTTCCACCCCTGCTATAGACAGACTGTAATAGTAATAACTGTGGCAACAATAAAATTAAGAAGTGTAAGCTATCGTAATATTGCTTTGTGGTGATGAAGGCAATATCCACTTAACAATTTTCATTATATCTGTTTGTATTCTTTGTAGGATAATTCTACAAATTACATAGCAGGATGCTCAGCTTTGTTATCAGATCAGCAAACACTCCTAAGCTTCTCAGCTGAACTTATACAATATAATGGTTCATGACATATAACTATACGCCATATTTATACTTTGATGTGCATAATTATACAGTTATGGGCAAGAGTAAGCAATATTTTCTGAGAAATATTGTCTTCAAATTACTAAATATATGAGACACTACATAATTGGGATTTGTATTGTTATTACTCTCTGAATAATCA
Organism: Pseudoxenodon macrops; assembly: GCA_032467955.1. Taxonomy (NCBI): domain Eukaryota; kingdom Metazoa; phylum Chordata; class Lepidosauria; order Squamata; family Pseudoxenodontidae; genus Pseudoxenodon; species Pseudoxenodon macrops. The sequence goes on along the minus strand of JANHFT010006142.1, from coordinate 59,314 downwards.
AGCTAGTATCCTCCAGATGTTTTGGACAATTCTTTATAGGTTATGAAGTCCAATGGTAACTTAAGTCCAAAACATCTTAGGAGGATCAAATGATGTATCCTAATATAGGTGTATCCTCTGCTAACACAGTTCTTAAGTGGTAGTGAAACTCCAATATTGAAGGTGAAACATTCTATTAACATCATCCATTTATATTGAAATAATATAAGGATTTTTTAACACTGTCCTTTGAAAATCTTTAAATTAATTAATGTTCCATATCTCAGCAATAGCTAAAAGCTAAAGCAGTAGGCTGAAAAATAGGATCATTAGACCTGAGCTGGAAAAAAAATGGGTGACATCTAAATGGCAACAAAGAGATAGAAACTTTGCCACCACACAGTACTTTTCTAGGAGTCTTCAAGATTACTAGAAGTAGTATTCTAAGCAATAAGTACTACTAATCTTCTAGATTACTGCAATGGCAACCCATATCTGCAGAATCACATTTATTATTACAAATTACTAGCCAATAGTAAGAGTAAATATCTATTCATTCAATGGGACTTTCACCTCTTCTAAAAAAACGAACAAACATACTCTAAAAAAAACCCTGGTCTTTTTTGAGAAGCTCCAATTTGATGGAGTGTAAGAAGTTAAAGGAAGGAAAGGGAATCCGTTCATTGATGAAGATTTTTCCCAGTGCTATCAATGTGATATTTTGTGGGGGATGGGAGGGAGGAATGACACTGAAAATATGATCTGAATATTGAACCGATGCTTGAAAATCTGGTATCAGCACTGAATCTGGAAGAAATGTTTGGGTTCTGTAATCTCCACTATTTGAAATGTGACTTTGTGCCGTGCAAATGTCTGCTGAAGACAAAGAGAAAAGGAATAAAGTAAATCACTCTTTCCATCTGGCACTTCATTTCTGCCAGTCTCTGCTTGCATACAAATGGAAATGTGCAGACAATTCCACAGGTTCAAGACATTTACTTGCACTGTTATCTCACACACTCACACAAGCATTCACTCACACTGGTGCAGATGCAGTCATGGGGGCAAGACAGAAGAAAGGTTCTCTCCCTTACTACTACCATCCTGTTTCTAGCCATTGGACAGCAGTTTCTTTCAGGAATGGTGCTTGTATGATCAAAGTGAGCTGATCTGTTTTCCTTTGTGTTTTGTGTAGGTGTGAAGGGACAGCTAAGAGAATGAAGACTCTAAGTCCCCAGCGGAAGCATGATATGGCGATGCAGTGCTGGTGCTGAATTGTTCTCTCTGATGGCTCTATGGGAGTGGATAGCCCTGAGTCTTCATTGCTGGGTTTTAGCGGTTGCTGCTGGTTCGGATCAGCATGCCACAAGCCCCTTCGACTGGCTTCTCTCTGATAAGGGACCCTTCCATCGCTCCCCGGAATACACAGATTTTGTGGACAGAAGCCGACAGGGATTTAGCACAAGATACAAGATTTACAGGTATGAAGCATTTTGGATCACGACGGCAGTGTGAAGCTTTGGGAAAGCTATATCTTAATGGTGCATCAACTCTTGAAGGAAAAGGGAGAAACATGAATGTAAGAAGTCAGTGGGTAGTTCTGTGGTCATTCTAAAACTCTATGCCAAGATTCTATTCAGAACTGGGGCCTCTTGAGACCTAGAGTGATGGTGGATTAAGAGGTTGAATGAAGACATTGTTGAAGTTGATCACAAATGTTGACTGAGTTTCACGTATTGCTGAAAAAAAGTTAATTGTAATTCCTAATCTACTTTTGATTTATATTTCTCATTTCTTTGCATGTGCTTACTTTTTCAGAAAACACATGATGCTAGAGAAAAGTCATACTTCAAAAGTGGAGGACATGTCCACACTTTTTCCCTAATGTCTATGACATAGCCACATTCCTGTTGGTATCAGTGGGGGCTTTCCCTGAATTGCAAATAGTTTTTTTTTAATTATTTTTAAACATTAGAAATAGTTTCTTTAGAGAAACATCCTCTGATTGGAACATCAAGGTAGGGATGTAAATTTCCCTACCCCCTTTCCGCAGCATTTTTGCTAAATAATAATTAGAAATTAAATTGCAATAAAATATGAATGCATTCAGGCCAGAAATACCATATAATTACCAAAGCTTCAGAATTGTCTGTCAGTACAAACTGGCCTTTTTCAGCATGGTTTCTTTGAAATATGTAAGATTACTATCCCTATCTTCTTTTATCTAAAGTTCACCGCAAACACATGGAGTACGATGCATCGATGATCCTATGATACTATTGTGTGGTAATTTATTAATAGCATGAAGAAAATGTTTCAGTACTTAAATAGCTTCCAATTTAATTTCATTTAAGTCAGGCAATAATAACAGAGTTGCTAATTTAAACAGAAGTTAGTCCCAGGTTTGAAGGTCTGCACCTTATAGCTTAATTGATTGACTGCAAATTGGATATAAAGGGGGTGGCTTCTTGTTTTAGAATGCATTATGGGTAAAGATCACTTGTCATATGCTAGTCTTTTACGCATCACCTGTTAAGGCATGGATTTGGGGGATGGAAAAGAATAAAGAAAGTTTAGGCATAATGATACATACACACAAAATGTGAACATTATTAATGTCATTCCCCCAGGCTGGGAGGATGAGAGTTTGCACATTGAAAATGTTGGTCCATATTAGAAATAAGTGTTATGGATTTCCTGCTTGTTTCTGAAGTGTTGCTTATTTTGAAAAGAGGGAAGTAAGAAAACTGCACAAATGGGATAAAATACAAAATATAGTTAACAAAGTGTTTTAATTATTGATGAAAACCAGTATTGTCACTCTTTAGAATCTTTTTAAAAAAAAAGATTGATTATGAAAGAAACTGATTGATTGATATTTCTTGGCTTATTCATGGTCTTGAAGTCAGGTGGTCATTCATTTGCTGTGAATTGTTTTGTTGTTGAATGTTTCCAGCATTTTGTTCAAAAGAACTGGGAGAAAATTCGGTGCATCTGTGCTATCTGTGTTCACATGCAAATCATAGCTGCTCCTTAAATATACACTTGGGAAGAGGTTTGTTGATTGTTTTTATGTACTAAAGATTTATATTCCTTTGCTTTTGCTTTTTTTTATGCACCAGAGGGCACTGTGTTGCAGGTCAATTCTGTTTTAGATTCTTTTGTGGTAGACAGAAACATAGAAGTCTACAATGAAAATGGTTCTAAAATATGCATTTGGGACATATGGGGAGCAATCAATATATTGTATTTTATTGTATTTTTATTTATTGTATTTTAAAATCAAGTTGTCAATGATATAAGGAAGGAGGGAGAACCATCAGAACAACATATATACAGATTAATTGAGCATATTGGTTTTTGTTTTATAATGGTCAACAAAAGGCAACAAAATATAATACATGAGTACTGGTTTTATCACTTCTGCTTTCAGTACATAGCAGGTATTGGTGTAGTGATATGGGTATGCAAATACAAAAATATCCTTCATGTACAATGTGCCTTTTCAAGTCTCACTTTACTATAAACTTTTGTTGTAATGTACTCAGCAGAATAAGTAGGGATTGACCTTTTGGATTAAATGAAATGTTTGCCACAAAGAATGGCTTCCATAAATCTAAAATTGATTAACTGCTTCTGTTTGTTGTAAATTTTGCCAGAGCAACATTCTTAGGATTAAATGTAAGAATAGCAAAGTCACCATGTCCATCATGTTTGATGTGGCTATCAAAAATAACCAAGAATTTCCTTCAGTTTGCATTTTGATATTAACTTATCAAATATGCCCTTCCCAAGTTTTTAAATGTAAGTAATTTTGGTGTGAAATTCTCCAAATAAAAGTAACAAATATTTACTTCTAGAGGAAAAATATATGTAATTGTTGCTTTCTAAGGAGTGGGAGTTGTAACAGAAACAAAATGATATGTATTTATTAGGGGAGTAAAGGAAGTTTTCATTGTTTAAAAAGTAATAAAATAATAAGGATATAGAATGTAAAACAAGAAATATGAAAGATTGAGAGAAATTGAAACTGAAATTTGTCCAGAATAGGAAGTTTGTCTTGAGAGAGACAAACCTGAAGGGAATAGAGTTTCTTCAGGGACATCATCATTAAAATTTGCTTTTAGGACTCATGATAATCTTTTGCATAATAATCTCCAAATTTAAGTAATTTCAAAATAACCAGGGGGAATACTCCAAATAAATTATAACTCCCTGGTCCCTGATACATACTTCTAATAAATAGGAGTGGTAAATTGTGGATGAACTGTACCAATTGGCATCTCTTACTATTCTTGGTTGATTTCTTGGGAATGGAGGTTCATTACAATTTGCTGAGCCTTAGTTTCTCTGCTGCTGACAGAAATATAACTTTCCAGAACCATCTATTTTGAAACAATATTGTTTGTCCTAATATTATATATGCCAACTTATTTCTAAAGTCTTCCTAACCTTATACCTACTTATAGCCACTTATGTTTAAATAAGGCCAAGCACCCAAATACACAAATGAGAGGATTTGTTCTCTTTACTGAATGATGCTTGCAATCTCTCTCTCTCTCTCTCTCTCTCTCTCTCTCTCTCTCTCTCTCTCTCTCTCTCTCTCTCTCACACACACACA
>JANHFT010006142.1:29065-54614 GCA_032467955.1 Pseudoxenodon macrops | reverse complement strand
CTTGGGAGCAATCTGGTAACCAATGCAGCTCATGGACCAGAAATGTAACATGAGCTGTCCTAGAAGAACACATAACTGTCTGTGCTGTTGCATTTTGTACCAGCTGAAGTGCCTAGATATTCTTCAAGGCAGCCCTATATACAGTGCATTACAATAGTCCAATCTGAAAGTGACTAGGGCATTTGTGACTGTGAGAGATTCTCAATCCAGAAATGAGCACAATTTGTGCACAACCCAAAACTGTGCAAACTGCCACCTACTTGTTGAATAGGAGTGGTGTGTTCAGGAAAAGATGCACATTAGATCTGTCTGGGACAGTGCAATCCCATTCAGCACTGTTTTAGACCCAGCATGCCCCCAAACCCAGAGCCACTCAGTCTTGCCAAGGTTCACTAGAAGCCTCTGGATCACCATCCAGAATCTCACAGCCTCCAAACACTGTGGTGAGATGTTAACAGCATCACCTAATTTGCCAGAGGCTGAGATGTATACTGGTGATACCTCACCCCATGGTGATGGATGAGCTCATTCAACAGCCTCACATAGATATTAAAAAGGAGCCCTGAACCCTTTTGCACCCTGCATAGTATGATATGAGGGCAGGACTTGCCCTCCCCAATCATAACTGGCTAAAATCAACTTCAAGGAAAGGAAATGAATCACCTCCAACTCTGTAAACTAATCCAGAAGATACCACATTTGATGGAATTAAGAGCACTACTGCCATCCTGTCCAGGTCAATAATAATCAAAGCATAATCAAAATAGTTTCTGCCCATACCCAGGTCTGAATCCTGATCAAAAATGATCCGGATAATCCCATTTATTATTCAGATTATTCCTTAAATTTTGTTGACATTCCATGAGTTTATTAATGACATAAAAAAAAGAATAAAAATGAAATTGAGAAGAGTAGAAAAGAATAATGGTTTCTAGCACTGAGGTTGGATATGGGACCACATGGAATGTAACAGAAGGGAGAAGAAATAAAATCACTTCATGAATTTAATAGGGACTCACAGGATCCTAAACTGTGTGGAGATTCAGGTTTAGTACACATTAGTGTTGTTTATGTTTTTGAGCCTGTGCTGAGAAACCAGTAACCTCTGTAGCTGATTGGATTGCATTCTGTTTATGAGGCCACTGTGAGAATTGGCTACCATCTAAAAGGGCGACTTTCTCATATACATTTCAACTTTAGTAACAAGTTGCATTCATTTTTTCTCCTCCTCTTTTCCTATATAATACCTCAAGCCTAAATATTGTCATTCCTTATGGAGTACTAGAAGTGGCTAGCTTATATTAAGGATTGGGAGTTATAGTCAGCATTTCATATTAATTACGTTTTAATCTTAAATCAGAGTGGGGCAAAACATCTTGCCAATGGAATATACATGTACATGTATTTTTTAAAAAGGTTTTCGTATCAAGAATAATTTTAAGATTTTAAAAATGCATAATGTGATAGCCCCCTAGATGGAAGGACATGTAATCCTCTGTCATATCCACATTTATTTAAAATAATTACAAATTTTGCCTATTCTCAACAGACAGGACTGAAGAGAGGCAAAAATTGAAATGGGACCATTATTGCAGCTTGTTTGAGGATTTTAGATGTGAAACTTCACCCTTGTTTACAGTTTCCTTTCGTTTGCTTTTAAATATGCTGTCTGTTCTATCATTTAAGATTCCAGAGAGTTAATAAGGGCAGACATTTCCAACAGAGGAAACAGGTTTTTTTTGTTTCCACAGAGATGTTTTTCTTTTTCTTTTTTTCAGAGGGTCAGTTTTGGCTTAAGTGTAACTGAGACTGTAAGATCTTTATTGCCGTTATGCCATCTGTCATTTTACAAATAACAGTGCTACAATTCTGCAGAATAGTCTTGGTTTTGTTCAAGCTTCGTGTAGAACAGGAAGTCTCAGAGCTTTTCACACATTGTTCCTACACATTTTTGCTAGAAATAAACTTTATTTTAACCAATGGGGTTTACTTCTGAGTAAACAACCTGTTCAATCAAAAGCCTGCAGACCAAAAATATCTCTACAAGTATTGTCTGCTGATCTGTATTACCTAGGGCAGAGGTCAGCAACCCATGGCTCTGGAGCCACACGTGGCTCTTTGATCCCTCTGCTGTGGCTCCCTGTTGCTCAAAATATGTGTCACAACTGCCAGAGGTGGGTTCCTACCTCTGGACCGGTTCTACCGAGTATGTAGTAAGCCGCTTGGTGACGTCACAGAGCCGGTTCTGGTCCGCGAATGCCCCCACCTTTAAAAAAAATTTTTTTGGGGGGGAAATGTGTTTTTTAATTTTTTGGTTTTTTTCTTCTTCTGCGCATGTGCAGAAGCCAAGTTTCCGGCACTGCGCATGTGTCGCCATCTTGTTTTTTGGAGGGAATTTTTCAGATTTCTTTTTACTGCGCAGGCGCGCACCCATGTGACATGGGAGGCAGTGAACTGACGGCAAGGTACGTTAGAACCCACCCCTGACAACTGCCAATGTGTGTCACCCACCAGCATGCAATTTATTCAGCTTTTCAAACCCTGGTAGGCCAATCATGGATAAATCCAAGAAAAGATAAGCTTCAGAAGAAAACAGAATCTTTAATTCAACTATATATGCTAGTTTTGTGGCCACTCAGGAAATAGTCAGGCATGGGAAGGGTTTTGTGGCTCCCGGTGTTTTCTTTTCTGTGGGAAACATGTCCAAATATGAGTGTTTAAGGTTGCCGACCCCTGATCTAGGGAAAACAGCCTTAATTTTCATGCTTCTTTCTCTTTTTTCACTGTCATCTTAAGATCATAGGAAGAAGGCAAAATATGTGAATAGACTCTGATCCCCTGGATAAACATGTACATACAGTTCCCAACTTAGTTATTTAGTACAGCTTTCATAAGCGAAGGTTCAGAAAATAGCAATTGCACTAAGACTTATATACCACTTCACAGTGCTTTACAGTCCTTTCTAAATGGTTTACAGGAATGCTGAAAAAAAAGGATTTATCATCAGTCCAGCTGAAAATTATTATCAATAGCTGTTTACTTTTGTGATTTATATCTTTTCAAACAAACACGTTTTGACATTATCCAATATTGTAAAGTTGTTCGTTACATATGGTTGTAAAATGTAAAACTTTTATTTGAAAGGGATATCTACTTTCCTCAGGACAATAAGATGCAACTTGTATTACTGGCAGATCTCGGTTCAATTCACATTCTCAGCAGAAACTTCAAGACGTTTGTCCTGCAGTAGCTATCAAGTCTGCACAAGGTACAGCCATCCAGAGAGGCTCTAATTATCCCTTCTTAGTATTCCCTGAACATGCTTCCTCACATTATCTGAGCATTCCTCATAGCAGAAAAGCACAATAACAGCTATGAAAATAATCAGCATGGGGGTTAGTGACCAATACATTACAGAGAAGAGTACACATTCTGTAACAGATTCCTGTTACAAGTAGCCCTTGACTCATAACCATTTGTTTACAACTGTTTGAAGTTACAGAAGCACCAAAAAAAAAAAAAGATTTACAACTGGTCTTTATTTGTACAATCATTGCAGTACTCTCGTGGTCACATGATCAAAATTTGAATGCTTGGAAATGGTCAGCATTTATGATGGTTGCAACAAACCCGGGCTCATGTGAATATCACATGGTGGTGCAGTGGTTAGAGTGCAGTCTTGTAGACTGATTATGCCCACTGCCAGGAGTTTGGTCGTGATTGGTTGAGTCAGCCTTCCATAGTTTCAAGATCAGTAAAATGAGGATCCAGATTGTTGGGATCAATATGCCGACTTTGTAAATTGCTTAAAGAGTGCTGTAAAGCACTATGAAGTGGCATATAAAGTCTAAGTGCTACTACTATCACTATTTGTGATCTTCCCAGCTAGCCTCTGAAAATCAAAGTCAATGTGGGTGACCAGCTTTGCTTAATGACCATGTGATTCACTTAACAACTGCAGCAATTCATTTAATAGCTGACAAAAAGCTCATAAAATCAAGCATGACTCACTTAACTTGCTTAGCAATGGAAATTCTGGTCCCAATTGTGCTCCCAAATCAGGGACCTCCTGTGACATTTGAAGCTAGTCTACTGAATCCATTCTATAGGAAGGTGAACCTCAGCATCAACAGGTGGATTCAAAGATATTCCAGAAGATTGTGATATAAATTCTTGGGTTTTTCTCCCTAATGATATTCAGGCAATACAGAGAATAAAGAAAAATTTTAAAAAATGGTATTGAGGATTCATTAAAAGTTGAGAGGCATAGGGAAAACAAGCAATCGAGCACACAAAGAATATAATGAAGCATCCCATCAAACTGAAATTAGGAAAGAGACAGTGAACAGGAGTGTGATAGAGGGACGGAGTTGTCTGAAAGGCTCATGATAAAAAGCTCATTATCACAAGGGCCCTCACTCCTGATTTAGGGAACAGCTGCTAAATGGAAAAAGAAGGAAATGGCTTCAGCTGCCTTTTAGAAAGCTCCTCTCCAGTAAGAACAGGACCAATTCTTCTCCCTTCTTTCAAATGTACACGTTTATACCCTTTCTGCATCGTGAAAAGTTCAGCAGCTGAATGAATGCTTTAGCATTTCCTTTATCCTTTTGGTTTTTGTCATTTCCATTTGATATAATTGATTTTAAGGCAATGGGCATTGCCTCAGAATGCAAACTTTTGTTATCTTCTTTGGCTTTGATTGATTTCTTCTGGAGGTACTGATATTGTATGCTGTTCACGGATGGTTAGTAGCTAGCTTCTAATGCATTAGTAACACTATTAACAAACCAGCCAAGTTCCTTCCAGGGAAAAAGCTCTTGCAAAGCAAACATACACTCTCTCCTGGGATATACAAAAATATACAGAAATGAAAATGTCGATCCTCACTTTCACAACACACCGCAGTTAGTAAAAATCAACAGAAACTCCATTTTATGATACCACGTATAAATATTTGATAATGATTTTGTATACTTTTCAAAGTTGTGAATATCAAGAGATTAAAAAAAATAAAAGATTTAGATTTTTGGGATTCTGAATGAAGTTTACGAAATAAATTCCTTATAAATAAATCAAATGAGTATGTGCTTTTTTAACTCTTCATTTGTAATATCATAACATTACATTTGATTTTTTAAATTATTATTTTCAGGAAAGGATGCCTAAGCTAATACATGGAAAAGCAGCATCCATCCACAAAAGGAAGTTTTGAGTAGACTTGTGGGAACTCAGGGGTTTCAGAATACAGGTAGTCATCAACTTACAACCACAATTCAGCACAAGTTTTCTATTACTAAGTGAGATATTTGTTAAGTGAGGTTTGCCCCATTTGATGACCTTTCTTGCCACAGTCATTAAGTGAATCACTGCAGTTCTTAAATTAATAACAAGGTTGTTAAGTGAATCTGGCTTCCCCATTGACTTTGCTTGTCAATGGTTACAAAAGTTGGTCACATAATCCCAGGACATTGTAGTTGTCATAAATATGAGTCACTTACCAAGGGTCTGAATTTTGATCAGGTGACCATGGGGTTGCTGCAGTGGTTGTAAGTGTGAAAAATGGCCTTTTTCAGTGCTGTTGTAACTTCGAATGGTCACTAAACAAACTGTTGTAAGTTGAAAACTACATGCATGAAATAATTTTAGGGAAAAATTTCCCTTCACAGAAAATGTGTGTATGTATGTATGTATGTATGATATATGTTTGGAATACCCCAATGCAATTTCATATGATGCACTGGTGACACTCCTAGAATCAAAAACATCAGCTGTAGTCTGAAAGGGCTGATTGGCTAAACACACATCAAGTCAGGAGTACTGACCATGCATGCAACATTATTAAAGGTGTAGAAGTAGAATAGCACCTAGAATTATACTATTTATTTTATGTAACACTCAACCACATGGGGCACAGCTATACCAATTGCTCAATTTTTGACTGTAATACTGAAGCAAAGGTTGTCAAAGCGTATTTCATCTCTCATTGCATAGACAGTAATTATGCAACAAATGTTACCTAAGGTCGCAGCAATCCCATCTCCAGTACTTTCCTCTTTAGAGAGATATCCAAGCAGAGAAGGTGCAGTTTGAGCAGGCTGCACTTTGAAGAGAATCTGACTCCAGGCTAAACTTCAACTTGAGTAAATCAGTACAGCAGCTAGTAGATATTGTGGATAGTTTTGTCAAAGAAAAATTGATTTGGCTTCTTCGGCTGCCTTAAGAAATAGCTAGGTTATAGAAAAAATCATTATAGCATGGAGATAATTCAGTGTTGAATCAGGTAAGTCAATTTATCCTAACTGAATAATCAGTTTCAATATTTTAGCCTAATCTGTCTCAAGACCTTATATTGTAGACCTCATAGTCCAAATGACCCAATTTTCCTCACCCAAGTCAATTAGCTCAACTTAGGTTTCTGGCATTGATTTATGTTGTTGTTGTTGTTTAGGCATCAGAAAAGAGCCTGGGAGTCTGCCACTTCCCACTTTTTGATTTCTTAACTTTTTCCCTGCATGATGTTATGTTAGCTTAAAATAGGTTATTAAGTTTGGAGCATATAGGGAGAGATATGTCGGGCCTATGTTCATTGCCAGAAGTGTCTGCTCCTCTCCACAGATAGCCATTCTGCTAGAAATGACTGAAAACCAAAACAAAGTTATGAGGGTGAGATAAAGGATCTAGGGAATCTCTATCATTATGAGACCTCCCTATGACTTTTGTCTTTATAGTGGAGGTTAAAAAGGGATAATTAATGTTTGGTAAGCATTGGGCATTGGGAGGAGTTAGTTTTATTCAAAGTAAGGTTGTGTCTGCATAGATTAAATATTCTAAATTTAATTGTGAGAATTAATTCAGTTTTGAAGTTTGTCAAGCAATGCTTTACTTTCCACTTCCAAAGTATATAGTGTGTAAAAAAAGACCGTAGAGTTGTTATGACAATAAAATACTGGAAGAAATTCATATGTTGGGTTTTTTTTAAATTTCAGACTAAAGCACAGGATATACATAATTCCAGTAAATATATGATTTCAACTAGTCAAGCAACTGTTAAAGGCAGCACTACAACAGTATGTTAAAAGCCAACAAATCTAGCTATGGATTATTCTTTTGTTTAGAAATACACATATATACTGGGTTTTTCCCCCTGGCAAATGAGGATAGATTTAAGCTTATTTTGCAGTTCAATCCTTTTTTTTCCAGTTTGGCATAAATAAATATGGCAGAAAGGTCTTTTGCCATCATTCCCCACACTTGACAGACTTAGCAGGGAGCACAATAGATCAGTTCACAAAGAAACATAACCTTTTAGTGAGAAGTTTCATTTGTGTGATCTTATTTTCCGGATTCCCAAATAAAGATATAACCCCACAGATGAATGGATTTCTCTGAAGCTGCTTTTAATTTCAGAATGCTAGGCCTGTAGCTAGTTTAAATTCATGTTTTTCTTTGGTATGCAGATGTAGCAGAAATAGCCTTAAACCTGATAATAAAAAAGTCCATTTCAAAGGATATGATTATGAGGTTGCATCCCTTAAAGTCAAGCAGCAGTAGCAACAACAACAACACACAAACAGTAACAAACTCAGACATAGGAGGAAAAATCCCTTTCCCTACTTTCTTTGAATTAAAGGATGCCCCAAGCAAATATTCTCCCTTATGTTTATTGTGTGAAGAATAAAAAGAAAAGCGTATGTACTCTGGGTGTCAGTTATACTTGTCAAAGCAGGAGGCTAAACACTAGGAGACTGTGAATTCTAGTCTGCCAGCTGTATCACCCTGGGCCAGTCACCTTCTCTCTGTCCTAGGAAGAATACAGTGAAAAAATATACTTTTGAAATTGTGCCAAGAAAACTTCAAGGAATTGTCCAGGAAGTCACCAGGAGTCAACATTGCAGGGACCAATCTAGGAGTCAACACTGAGTCGAAAGGACAAACAAATAAACAAACAAGACAGATGAATATTGGGGCAATAGTTTCACACTTTTAAGATTGGACCTGTTTTCCATCTTTCATTCACAGATTGCCCCAATGTGGGCCTTTTATGGAAAACAATATAAAGATACTGATTTCATTTCTCATCTTGTATGCTATTTTGGTCTAAGCAGCTTACATATTAGGGTTTTTAAATGGCAAAATAATAATAGTAATAAAACTAGAACCAAAAATACAATAATTCATAGAGTACATTGAGACATGGAGAAATGAATCAGTCACAGTCATAAAATCAAATACACTATTAGAGAATGGATTGATTGCCTCACTAAAAGAACCTTTTATTTATTTTTACAGTTTTTTTTAAAATAGCACAGGATTGGATTGGGCTGAAACAGACCTCAGGGGGACACTGTTTCATAGAACAGGAACACCTATAGAGAATACAGATGTCAATGTGGGCAAAGGTGTAGCTTCTAAGTATTGCCTATGGATATCCCCATGTAAAATTCATTGGAGTGGTCCAAATCAAACATTGGTGCATCAGAGATGGTTTCTAGTTATTTGAGACTTATCTCTGATTAAAATACTGACTTTTCTTTCTTATTTCCTTTTTCGTTAATTTGTCAAACTGATATGCCTGAATTCAACGTTAGCTTTTCTCATATCAGCCTAGTTGGGTAGGTTGGTATTTCTCATTTTTAATGTTTTTGAGCTCAAAGCTAAGATGTACTATGAAGCAAACAGTTGAATTTTTTCTCTCTTAATTTTGTTCCACTGGGCCAAAGTCCATAGAATTTTCTAAGAAAACAAATTGTTTCAAGTTTGAAACAAAACCCATTTCTGTCCTGTCCTTACCTCTTATATTAACTTTTTCATTGCGGTTATACCAATATGCGTTAAACCACAGTCAAGACTTGGTTGTTATTATATGTTTAGAAGTGAGAGAGAGGGGCTTATTCTTCCCTGTTAGTATCAACAATATTACAGAGCTGCAGATGTAAAAAAAATAAACAAGTGGCTGTGCCCAATCCACTCTCTAATTCATTTTGTTTTTTTACAGTACTCACAGCAGGCATAAATCTACATGTGAAAACCCAGCATCAGATTTTCCTTTATAATCTGAAACTTGTTCCTGAAGCCTGGCACATTGAGATTAGAGTTGTGAACCCAACCTTATCATATTGTAATTAATCATTCTGAGCAGGTAGGCATTATTCATTTATGTGGTAGTGCCAAGGAAAGCCAATGAGAATGTCCAAGTGTAATTAAGAGATACAGTTCAGTACTGATCACAGTATTATAACCAAGCAATAAGCAATTGGCGAGTACAACAGATTTGTTTCTGCTGACAACCATAGGGTGTACAAGCAAATTTTCACAGGGACTATGCACACCTGGGTGAAGACTTAAATGCTGGCAGGCTGTGCTGGTTTTTCTTTTTTGTCCTGTGGGCTTCTACAAAATGCTCTGAAGGCTCAGATGGGAAACATCCGTATTCAGGTGGAATGAATCATTTAAACCTGTTTTCTGTCCCTCTGAGTGTGCAGCTCAGCATCCATCTTGTTATTTAATTTCAGTTCAGCCTGCTGGAAAAGAAAAGAAAGGAAAAGATGTTAGTCCCTGCAAGGAAAGAATAATGTGATTTGTAAGAATACTATTTAAAATGTGCAACTTACATGCCTAGTTCATGTATGGAGTCTGAATATAGCACTTAGCACTAGCATGTAGACTTATATGCCACCCTCTCTAGGTGATTTACAGAGTCAGTATATTGCCCCCAATAATGTGGCTCCTCGTTTTACCAACATTGGAAGAATAGAAGGCTGAGTCAACCTTGAGCTGGTGAGAATTAGACTGCAATACTGTACTTTAACCATTGCACCACTACCATATCTATGATTTTATGCTACTGAAGGAAAGAGGCCTGTATATTTGTTGCTCTGGACTCTTGAATTGTTTTGATGTGCTTAATTCAGTGCATATTGGGACTCACAAAACTCAGTTCAAGGAAATGAGATTTACCCAATCATGGATGCAACAACTAACCATTATTGGCATTATTTGGGGCTGTGAAGAACTTTCAGCCTTAGATGGTGTTTGAAGTCAAAGGAGAGGGAGGTCTCCAAAAAGGGTGGAAACTAGAGAAGAAATCAGCATTCACTGGAATTGGAGAGAAACATTGATGGACCCATAATGTAATGTTTCTTATTAATGTTGTTGTTCAGTTGCTAAGTCTTGACTGGCTCTTCATGACCCAATGGACCATAGCATCCCAGGTTGTCTTATCCTCCATGTTTCCCAGAGTCCCCCAAAACCTATGTCCACTGTGCCAATGACACTATCTAACCATGTCATCTTCTCCAGTCCCCTTCTCTTTTTGTCTTCACTCTCTCTCAACGTAAGGTTCTTTTCCAATGAGTCCTCTCTTCTCATTTGGTGGCCAAAGTATTTGAGCTTCAGCTTCAGTATCTGTACTTCCAAAGAATGGTCATAGTAGAATACATACTTTTTTTTTCATTTTCAATTCTGTTACCAAGATTGAGATAACTCCTTTTGATGGCTGACAGCTCCTAGTTAGGACCTCGAGGCTATCCCCTGAGAATGTTTAACAGTGCTCTTCCCTGAACCTAAACCCTCCCCAGAGATGTGGGCTAATTCAGAAGTGGCCATGCTAGCTGAGAAATCACAGTTAAAGTGCATTTGAATTATGTTCTAATTGGAAATGATATTTTGGGACACTGTAAAAATGCAAAACATGAATACCAGGAATAGAAAGTGACATGAAGGAGGGAAAAAAAGCCTGCCACTTAAATGTAATCTTTATTCTACATAATCTTTTTGAAATGTTTTGCTTTGACTATTCCCAAATAACTAATGTCCCCTAGTTTTGCTGCTTCATTCATAGGGGAGGCATTTTACAGTAGTCTTAAATTATGTTGTCTAGCCCTGTTTGATTTACGCAATATAAGATAGAGAATGTGCTTTGAATGGTGAACATATTATGCACTTATGCATATGTCCAACATAATTCAACACATTATGTGTTTACTTATATTACTATGGCAAAATGTTTCTGTTTTTCAGTGTGCTTTTCCTAGAATTGTAAATAGTTTTCTGTTCAAAGCTTGAATACTAGAAATTATAAAAAATTGTGAAGAATTATTTTAAGGCTCTATTAAACTAAGCAATTCCAGAGCTACCACAGCATATATACTTGAGCTAAACCTATATAATAAATTCCAACTGAATGAACTGTATAAGCTTTTCTGAAACTCACATTTAATTATTTTGCTCACTCCTAAATGGTACTGTTCTACTTTTGCCTTGAATATAAAAACATAAAATACATGTTTAAAAATATCTAAAGACTAGCTTTGTTAGGATTCAGAATGTCTACATTTATTAAACTGAACCCAAAGGTGTCTTGAGACACACTAACTATGGAAATATAACTTTTAGGGTCAAAATCAAACAACGATACATTGACATCAAATCATGGTTGTTATGCTTCACAAACATTGAGACTGCCATGAATGATGCTGTACCATCAAGCACTTTAGTGGCAGTAAATGAGAAGGAGTAAGAGGAGGAGAAGGAGTAGTAGTAGCATGAAATATAAAATCAATTCTTCGTTGTGGATAAGTCTGTAGCTCTTTGGAGATAATTTTAGGGGGGAAATCCTGATAGGTATGAGAACATCAATTTTGTTAGACCCAGAAACCCAAATAATTTTTTTGTGTACTATGCAGTCTTTTTGTTTCAGAAATCTTTCTTTCATTCTTTCTGATATCCCCTTTTTCTTACTGTTTTCCTCATGCTTTTGAAAGGACATCTCACAGTCACAAGAAGCAAGTTATAAGGACATACAATGCATACTGAATTCATCACTGGCTGTAGCCTTTGAAATTAAGCTACCGTCCATGTAAAATTAAGCTACCACTCATGGCATTGAAGTGGTGATGAGTGCCATTCCCCACAGTCAGCAATGACTAGTGTAGTAAAATTTGCAGGACTCCGTTTCCCCTTTTCCCCTTTCCCCTTTTCCCCTCTCTCTCTCCCTCCCTCTCTCTCTTTCTCACACAAACACACACAGGTTGGATCAGATCTCTCTCTTTCCTTTCATCCCTCCCTTCCTGCTTTAGGGTTAGGGTTAGAAAGGCTAAGGGAAAGTGCATGTGCTATGGCATGCTGTGGACACCTCTTGCTTGCCCCTTTGCCTGGCTTCCCTCCTCTTACTGTCTCCTCAGTGCTTGCTCACTCGCTTGTGCTCCCCCTCTAGCTTGATGCAGGCTGCAGCTCATGATTGCCCTTTGCAAGCTCACCGTTAGATGCTGTTGAGGGCTGGGTTTTGCCTGGGTTTGTCCGGCTGTCAGGGGGGAAACGGACGGGGCCTCAGGAGGAAGCGGCATCATTTGGCTCTCCCTGGGAGGTAGGATATGGAGAGAGAGGCATGGTCCTTGGAGGACTGGCCAGGAGTACCCAGCAGGCTCGGGCTAGGCTGACTGGCTCACAAGGTGATGGCTGTGGTGGCAGCCAGGATCACCACTTGGGGGATGCTGCCAGGCCTGGAGGATTCCCTCACCCAGGCAGCTCCAAAGTTAAATGTGGATGGCCAATTGGCAAGGACTCCGTGTCTAACAATGGGGCTGGATAGGGGCCTTCCTCCCCTCCCTCCTTTGATAGTTTGATAGTTTTAGAAAGAAAAGGCTGAGAATTTCAAAACAGGAACGCTCCGCATACTCTGCCTCGCCACCTGCTGGCAGCACTGGACCGGGCAGTGGTTCAGCTTTCCTGGCTGGCCATGACCCCTGATCCCAACCTGCTCTGCCCTTCCTTCTGCTGCTGGTGGCAGAGAGGAAGACGAGCCAGGCTGAGCCACCACCACTTGGCCCCCTCTCCCAGCCCACATCTTGCCCATGCCTCTGCAGCTGTTGGGCTTTGCCTGCAGTGGCTGCCAGAAGATGGGGCAGCCAGGGGCTGCAATGTTTCAGCATTCACATCATCCCTCCGGCTCTTAACCGCCTGCCTGGTTATATTATGGGAGAGCCAGGCTCACATGTGGCCCTTTGATCGAGCGTGGTGGGCCCAGAGCTGGCCCCTCTCCCCCGCTATCAGCCTTACCTTCTCAGGCCAGGTCAGGAGTGGCTGGGAGGAGAGGAGCGAGGGGTACCCACCTGCAGGCTGCCACCACGAAGAGGCCACCTGGGTAGATGCACAGCACCTGCAGCAGCTTGTGGATCACGACATCATATGGGGCTGGGACTGAACCCTTGTTCGCAGGAGTCCCAATGACGCCCATGGCCTCCTTAGGGCAAAGCTGCTCTGGGAATTAGATTGCCCCCTTGCAAAGTCCATTGTCTGCCAAGGAGTCCAGCTGAGGCCTCCCTCACCACCCGCTGAGGCACCTGGTGACAGATGGGGTCCTTCATGCACTTAGCTTGGCCCCCTGTTTAGTAGCTCTTGCCCCTCCTGCTGAGTGCCTTGTCAGAGCTGCCTTGGTGTTTCACCTGTGTGGACATTGCTTGCTTGGAGGGGAAGGGAGAGGGGTGATTAGAGGAACACTGAGATGCAAAAATGGCCTCAGGAGAGGCCGATCGAGCCAAGGAGTGCCTGGGAGGGGGAGGGGGAAGCCGCATGGTAATTCAATTGGTTCACCTAACTGCAGACAAAGTTAACAACTGGTTCGATTGAACCAGTGCAAACTGGCTGAATCCCACCACTTATCTGTTCATATGGCAAGAAAGATGCCAGGCTAAAAAACTAACCAACAAACTCCATCATTCAACTCCATCATTTCAAGTAGCTCTTGCTCTTGAAAAAGTAACAGCAATATATCTTCAAGGAATGAAACTATCAAAGTGCAAAGGGAAATAGAACATGAAGAGATACCATCCCTTAATCTCCTCACCCAAATAAGTGGGAAGACAAGAGGAAACCTATGCAACAGTTCTTCTTCTTGTCTCCCAAGATCATTACTCTTGAGTTCTCCCTAGAATAACATAATCTAATACATTCTCTTATTCTCAGTGTTCCTCTGCAGCTATATTGTACCAGTCCTGAAACTCACCATTTGTCCAATATTTGTTGCATTCAAAGAAGATTTCACCTCACGTAACCTTTTTTGACCTTTAAACTTTCTTATGTCTGTCACTTAAAAAGCACTTGCAGCTTTACTTCGAAATTCTACTTCAAGTGAAATTTCTTAGCTACCTCTAATCGGAAGAGAAGATAATGAAAATATTGTTAAGTAAATTGTGTCCTCTGAAAATATCAAAGATGTCTTGAGATATGCTAGTGAATTTAGGAAAAAAAGATTGCTATTTTTGCTATTTAAGTTAGAGTATAGCTAGCAAACTAAGAGAAAAATAGAACATGCACAATAAATTCAATTTTGCTGAGTGAAAACAATAAAAAAAATATGAAGCTTTGATATGTAGTGGATGAGGTGGAATGCTGATTTAGCAAAAAAAAAAGTCAACAAACCTCAAACTGAGTTCCAGGGGAACTACTTAGCATATCTGCAGTGTAAGCTACATAATGTTTTTTTTCCTTTACTGCTTTAAAGTGTCTTTCACATCAGTTTCTATCAAGAGCATTTTATCTGTCCATGGGTTGCTTGTTACAAACATCAGATGTTATAAAATGAGCCCTGACAATTTAAAATAGTTTACAGAGGATGAAAGATTTTAAAAGTTGGTAATTGGTAATTTTTGTAACAACTTTATAAAGTTATCAAGAATGCTTATCTTTTTTCTTGGGGTAGGGAGGGAAAGTGTCACAAAATAACTTGCTGATGGTCATGTTTTCTGTCTACAGTCACAGAAAAATGGCGAATAGTGGCATGCACTATGCTACATTTGAAAGAGAGAAAACATCATCTTTTAGGGTAATGCTTTAGGGCCAAGTAAAATACTGCAAAAACAAAATTCAAAACAATCTTCCTTCTCTGTAAGTGTCTGTAGCTGCGGGTATTATGTATAACAAAAACAGCTTTTGAAAGCTGTGAATTTATTTCAGATTGATTCCAACTACTTAAAATCTAAACTTCAGAATGAAATTCAGTTTAGTTCAATTCAATTCATTCAATTACTTTATCACAGGCTGCAGACTCATGAAACATCAAGGACAATTAGATGAAATACAATAAAAATAAGATACAGAGAGAAAAGAGTAAATAAAACGAAATGGGTAAGCATTATATCATGTTCTAATGCTTTGTGTGGTACTATACACTATAAAATATATCCCCAAATCAGCCATTCATTAATTTGCCATTAAAAGCACAAACATTCTATAGACTACAGAAGCAAACTTTGCAACAATTGTGTTGTCTTAGGTAATCTTATTTCCCAGAAGGAGTTTTAGCAATTCTTCAAGATGTTCCAGGAATGGCCTAATGAGAGGTGTTAAAGGATCCATTTGTCTATCTCTAGAAATAATACGTGCTAATGATGATAGTAATAGCACTTAAACCTTATATACCACTTCATTGTGCTTTACAGCGCTCTTTAAGCAATATACAGAGTCAGTATATTGATCCCAAAAATCAGGATCCTCATTTTACCAATCTTGGAGCATTGGAAGGCTAAGTCAGCCAGTCAGGATTGAACTCCTGGCAGTGGGCAGAATCAGTCTACAAGACTGCATTCTAACCACTGCGCCACCATGTGATCATCACTAATAAGTGCTAATGATTCAGGTAGTCCAAGTTATCAGGGAAAAATCCTTATTGTATAGGAGATTTTCTGAAGCTCACCCTTCAGTAAAACTCATGGCAAGGTTTTGAAATGAAATAGTGCCCTGTGGAAGATATCAAGCCAGTTGAAAGCAACTTTTGACATGGGACAATTTTATACCAGCTGATATTGCACTGTATCAATTCTGCAGTTCCTTGCCAAACATCCTTTATTTAAAAGTAGCCATCATTCATTCTGTTCCCAGTGACAGCAGTGCAAAACTCAATTCCCTTGTTTTATCCCCTCCAGTTTGATGTTTCCAAGTTGACTGACGTTTGTCAAAAAAGTAAGAAAAGTCAAGTCACATTGAAAATTAATCTTTAGCAGCCAATATTTTAATATACTTAGCTATGCTATTGTTTCAACCTTCAACAGCCCAGCTTACAGTCATGGAGGTGGGTTAGAAATTCTTATATTTTGTACCTGAAATATCTTCCATAAGAAATTACCACTTTTCCAATGATTTCAAATCCTATCAAGGCATTTACAAGTAACATAGACACTCATTTATACATTTACCGGTATAATAAATAATATGTTAATAGCAAAAACTACACTCTCTCATTTTTGGGAGTCTACATAAGGGGCATTTAATGGCAATGATTTTGTGTCTGTTAAGGAAACAGAGCAGTTCAATAAGTAGAGACTCTGAGAAGTCTTCACCTTGCTATCTTCTAGAAACGTTCTTATAGGGCCATTGATAACATATGAATTGTTTCGAGCAGGAGTACATATTTTCTCATTTTTCCAATCCCAAAATTCACCTGTTATCATGATCTACTAGTAATAAATGTGAATAACTTTAATGTTTGAATGGAAATATAGGCAGGGTCCTAGAAATTCCTTAGATATTTTTTTTGTTGGAAAAAAAAGAGAAAAATGATCTTGTGATTTATGACTTTGACAATTAGAAAGGGTAGCTTATGGAAAAAAAGTAAAAAGAGAGGCAACCTTAGAGACGGAGCCTAAAATAGAAACACAATTATAACTACTGTTACAACCAGCCATTTCTTTATAATCCTTTCCTTTCCCCTTTCCCCTCCCTTCCCCTTTTTTCTATTTTTTTCTGTACTTTCTCACTGTACACTATTTTTCTTTATTTGTTTTCAATATCTGGATCCTTTTTCTTATTAAAATGTATTTAATAAAAATATATTTGAAATTGAAATGTAGCAGGGTGGAAAACAATAAGGTGACCCCCTTTTTTTTCTTTCTTCACTGTCCAGCCTTTACTGTACCTTCTCTGAATCGTAAAGGCTGCTAGAACTGACTTGATCAGAAATGAAGGAAATTTCTATTCAAATGCACGTCAGCATTTGTTGCAATGGTGAATATCTTTTAATCCCAGCAGAAGAATCCCATTGGCACAGAAAATAATATTAACTTGTCCCATAACATCTGAGTCATGTATTTATATGTGCTGTAGAAATAATTCTATTCTAATATAGCTTGTTGGGCCAAATACTTGTTTGTTTTTTATGATGTAAATTCATGTTGACCTAACAGTCACCCAACATGATATATGGTCCACAGAAGATATATAGAACAAAATTGATTACCTGATATTGCTCCCTAAATACTAGATAAAGTTTGGTAGTTTGTATCAAAACCAGGCCCTTGGTGTCTTGTTTGGGGCAGATACATGACAGAGGGAGAGCATGAGCTCTGAAATTGAGGTCTTGACCACTTGTGTCCCCAAGAGATACTCTGACATTGTTTGTAATTCCTGTGGTGTACTACTCTTCCTTCCCTTTTGCTGATTTCCAGTGAAGCTATTACATTTTCTTCCTTGTCTTCTCACTAAATAAAGCACAATCCTTTCCTCCCCCACCCAAAGTTGGAAATCTTGCAGTGAGTGAAACCTGTCACTTCAATAGGTCTTGCGGCTGAGTTATTGATTCTGCTGAGACTCAGTCAGCATATATACAGCCCTATAGAATCCTGGAGATTTGTTTGTACTAATGCTGTGGCATATCATTTCCCACCGCTACTCCAAGGATCAAGCGATTATCACCAACTGTACTTTTTTAAAGCTTTAAAAAGTTCTCTGTATACCAATGAGGCATGCATAACAACAATAAGACTACATCAAATAATCTCTATTTAATTGGGATTGATAAAGTAACACTACAAACTGTCAGAGGCTTGTACCCATCCCAGAAATACGTAATTTCAATATTGAATATTAAAATATACAATTAAAATATAGAATTTTGATGGCAATACAGATAATCCTTGGTTTATGACCACAATAGTGTGACAAGTTTGGTCATAAGTCTTTATGGTCTATTAAGCTGATCATTACATCATTTGACTCAATTTTACAACTTTGTCAGTATCGTTCTAACATCATTGTTCTAATGAAACTGGATTATAGGAGGGTCTGTTTGTTTCCAGTTACATCAGCCTGTTTGTTTCCAGTTACACTATCCCATTAGATATTGCAGAGAAGGCAGTTGCAAATACCATTGGTGAGTACCTACATCTGATGGGTCCTAGGTAATATGCCTTCTCTCCTGTGGCAACCACCTTATGGAACATCCTTCCCCAGGAAATTAGATTGACTCCATGCCAGTTTGGTCCAGTTGTTAAGGCACCAGGCTAGAAAGCAGGAAACTGTGGGAGCTGGGGCCAGTCACTCTCTCTAAACCCAATTTCACCTCACAAGGTTGTTGTTTTGGAGAAAATAGGAGGAGGAAGGTGTTTTGGATACATTCACCACCTTGGGTTGCTTGCAAAAATAAAAGGTGGGATACAAATAAATAAATCAAAATAACATTTTCATAAGGCCCTCAAGACCTGCTTATGCTGCCAGGTCCTGTGTTACCAGGGCATTGGATATTTGTCCCAATGACTCCATTGCTGAGGGGATGATTATTATCCTTTCTTCATCCAAGTTTAGTGTTTTGATTTTATGTTACTTATTATTATGGCATTTAGATTTTACCTATTTTTTAGATATTTTATTTATTGTTGTGTGCCATCCAGAAGAGAGAGGTGGGTGACTATATAAATTTGATTAATAAATGAATAGATAAACTTTGAATGGTTGCTAAACAAGGCAGTCGTTAAGCAAGGACTTACCTGTACTCCTTTGACAGACAGTAAATGCATAACTTAATATAAAACATACATTTTTCACACATGTATATCAAGCAGTACCTTGCAACGATAAGATTATAGACCAAATATACTGTGTGTCAGCTTTCCAAATATCATCAGACTCCATATAGACCAGACTCCAAGGCAAAGCATTCCTCAAAGTTCCAGTTTATTAGAAGAGACATGTTGGCACAAACTGTTGAAACCCATATCTGATGATTTACATGTTTCCATCCCTTAGGTGAAAGTTCAAGATCCTGCCCTCACACCCACAAATCCATCACATGGTCCAATCTCTCTCTGCCATATTGGCAGATGCACCCACCTTGTTCCGGTCTGGTGTGAAGACAAAGTATGACCTTGGCTTACTAGAAAGAATGTCAACATGGCTACATGTCTGCAACTCCACACTATCCTCCTTCCATTTACCCACAACAGAAAAATGCATACTAGAATAGCTGAAAGTGTGGCCGGCCAAAATGCAGGTCTAACACTGTGCCCATTCATTCAAATACAAGTGGAGCTTTTCCAGTGAATAAAATGAGTGCTATATTGTAATGTATTCAGCTTTCTTTGCTTAGAAAGCAATTTAGTAGCTCTTCACTTGAGAAGATGTTTGAGGGGAAAGTTTATTGCCACTATTTCGATTTCGGTCATTTACTTCAGATAAAGTTGCAAATCACCACTGTTTGTGTCTAGGAAGTATTGATTAAGAGATAATTCCACACTAACACAATTTTTAAGGTCATGTAAAGGTTTATGCAATTTGACTGGCAAACAGGATTGTTAAGGATTTAGCTCTTTTCCTAACTTACTTACTAAATAACACAGGAAATTTGTGATAGTGGTGAAATAAAAGATCTTCAGTATTTATATTGGTTAACCTCCTTTTTGTGAGCCACATTCATCTATTTTATTTTCATCCTTAATTCTCATTGATATAGTAATATTATATTATGCGCATATCTTTTTCAGAAAAGAGGCATTCATAATGCTAAACTAACATGTCATTCTAATATTGCACCGAACTTTCAATGTGATAACAGTTGTTTATAAATATTGCATTTCCCACAATGTTTTTGTCAATATTTTCTTCTGACGTTCCCTACTGTTGTATACACAGAGTCATGAGGATTAATATTTCTTCCAATATGGAATATTTATTGCAGTAGAGGTGAGCAGTGTGTCAGGATAAATCTCTTAATCCGCTTCATATCAAGATAACTTTGAGGAGAAGTACTGTATGTCCTTGTTTACAGCTCATTTTTTCACAGGGAACTAGGTTTAAAATGGAGAATATGTTGAAAAGTCTAGGAATATCACCCACAGTTGTGAATAAGGCACAAATAAAGATATCATTAAACCATAGGTGCATAGTTTGAGGCAGAGATACTGGTTGCCTCGAGCATGTCATTTGGGCAAAGAGTGAACCCTGGTAGTATTAAAACCCCTCTGCCTTTTCTTATTACTGCTGTTCCTGGTTTCCCTTTCCTTCCATCCCCTATTCTGTCCCATTCAGTATTAAAGCCATTAATTGCTTAATTTTATTTATTTTATATAAGAATCTGAGGACGGAGATGTGTGTTGTAGAAAGCTACAAGATGGACAATGGTAATGCATCTATATTTGGAGCCTTTCTTCACTACCCAAAGTACATGGGTCAAACTATCCCCTTCAGGATGGTGGTAAAACTTACAGAGAAAATACAGAAACACTATCTAAGCTTTGGCCCATTCTCATTAGATTTGGTTTTATTAACTCCTGGATTGCACAGAGTAAGGGCTAGGGTTATATCTAATCCAAGAACAGGTGATACATTCCTCCATGCTATTATGGTTTAGGAAGCTTGCAAATTAAATACTTAGCTTTTTATGTAGACTTGAACTCTCCTTATGTTCTGGATTTTGTTGATAAATAAGGTTGATAAATAAGGTTAATTGTGAAGCCCTTCAAAAGGTATTCTTTAATGAGGAAGGAAGGAAGGAAGGAAGGAAGGAAGGAAGGAAGGAAAGAGAGAGGGGGGAAGGGTATGACAGGACAGGAAAACATAAACGATTTGAGTAGACTGTTTCATTTATGCCCTGGCAATAACTTTTGTTCCATCTGAATACCATGCACTCATAATACATAGCTTTTAAAGTTGCTGCTTACGGAAAACACCACAAGATACCCATTCAGGAATGCATTAGACTAGGTTAGAGTAATCACACACATTTGTTTTATATGTGTTTAATGTCTCCAAATGTCAGAAATGGTTGAAGGGGGAAGAATTATTATGAAAAGGTAACAATGCTACAGAATAAATGGTATGCAGAAAATGATAGAACGTTATGTAACTTGAGAAAATAACTGTTTCAAAGCAGTCGTTGTCTTTACACCCACTGTTTATTGGGGGAATTTAGAACTGTCTCCCTTGACGGGCATAAGCAAACACATATGTAACACCAGCCTTAAACTGGCTATATTTGTCTCTCATAGTATCCATGGGGCAGATTCAGATTATTGTTAGTAGCTCCCAAAAACAAAATCTACTGCCTCCAATCTAGTCACTAAATGGTGAGGAGACTAGAAAGATACATGCATATAGAATAATACTAAGGGTAGTATTATATAATGAACTAACTATTATCTCTGTAGATGAGACAATACTGATATATGTATCTTTCCCCAATGGGTGGAAACTACAGCTTCCTACTGTAGATTGACAGATATTTCTCAATTTGCTTTAGATTTCTTATTACTGAAGGAAATCAGTAATTTCCAGATACCGCCCCCTTTTTTAAATACTGTAGCTAATACTGTAGAGGTTCCCAAGATGTTTCATTTGTACAAGACCACCCAGTCACCCAAAGCTGAATAGTGTTTCCAAACAGAACAGCAGAGGTTCTTCTTTCTCTCTGCTAGAGGTTGCTTGACATTCTGCAAACAGGAGAGGCATGAATAATTTCTTTGGAAGGCTTGCTTGAATGTTTAAGGGACAGCAGGAAATGGTGCAACTGTAACTGTTCTATTTGAATAGCCTGATTCAGAGACTCTTGAATGGCAGCCAACCATTCATGAATTTGGTAGAAAGAACTATAAGGGTATGGAAGCTCTAGAAGATGAAGAACAAAACTCACGAAGGGGAGTTTCTTCTTAAAGCTTTTGGCTGCCATCCACAAGTAATACACATGTAAATTTAAGCCTCCCTCTATGCAAAAATCATCATCTGACTGAGTCAATAAAATTATCCCATGCAATTACATTTCAATGGAGTCTTCATATCTTGCTCCAGTCAGGACACAATTCACAGCATATAACAATTGCCAGTGGAAATAAGTGTTTCTAATTCCTTGTTTTTAATTTCTTGCATCCCTTTGTCCTTTTTTACTCCTTCATTTCCTGTGTGTGCAAAACAGCTTTTGTAGCTGGAGAAGGGGAAAAAAAGCAAAGTAAAAAAAGAAGAAGAAGCCATTGGGTAATTGGCAGGGATTTGCCACATAAATAGAAATAAACATAATGATAAACAAGGACATTTGTAGTGTTGTCTGAGCATTTCATCTTCATTTGTCTCCATCTACACAACAAACAAGTACTGCTTTCAGTCTCGGGTTGATTGTCTAGATATCAGATCATAATTATTTGTTGTTGCTACTTTCTTTTTTAAAACTCTGGCAAATGTTCAAGCAAACCAACAAAGGAACAAAACCCAAGCTGAGATATAAACAGCATCCTTCAAAATAAATACCATTATTAGAAAACAGGTTGTACTGAAATTGAAGTTGGAGAGTTAAGTGTCAGTCAGTAATTGTATTTTGATTGCTTTAAAAAAAGATAAAACAAGTACCAAAGTGACCAAACATTAATAAAATAAATAAAATGTACAAAAATCAGTATAGTCAAATTAATCATTTAGTGGTTAGCAAACCTTCCTTAGATATGTCTTTTCCACTTGTAGAAGCAAATGGGAAATGCCTATATACTGTAAATATATGTATTCGTTTCACCTTCCCATAGATTATTCTTATGGAACACATTCTGGTCTGCTATGGAAAACAAAATGTAAAACAGTAAGGAATCAGAGGGATCCATTTTGGAGCAAGTTTCCTCATGATATCTCATTCACTGAAAGCAGCAAATGGTGAAGAGCGAACAGAACTTTAACACTGATATGAAAAAAAAACTGATTGTGGTTTACATCTTGGATCTTCCAATTGTTTTGGAATGAGGCATTTACATTACTTCAAGGTCTATTGCCAAATGTGATCCTCACAGAAAATTCCTTATCTTTCTTGCTTTGGCTTGATCTGATTTCTCCTAAGTGGGTAGAAGGTGGCATAAGATGATATTTTCTTTAGCTTCATAAAGTCGAAATGCAGATTCAGGAATTATCGACCCATCCAACTATAAGTCCTTGGGACGGGATAACTGGGAACATTTTAAGATGGAACATGAAGCATTTGTCAAAACAAGTGTTCTTATGCTTATTTTCTGCTCACTTGCCCAATCAGTGTGTTTATAATGGGAGATGGCCTTTTCAGTAGATGGTGGGGAAGCTATCGAGCAGGGGTGTCAAACTCGTGATGACATGTTGTTGTCACGTGATGCATCACATCTTTTTTCCCTTTGCTAAACTAGGGGTGGGCGTGGCCAGTGCATGATGCATCCGGTCCATGGGCCACAAGTTTGACACTCCTGCTATAGAGATAGTATTTCAAGACAGCATTTGATGAAATATATCAAGGCATTCTGATTAGCAAGCTGATCAGTATGACATTAAACAAATATAACTGGCTTAATGATTGTACTAAAAGAGGAATCGTCAATGATTTCTCATCAAACTCAAATATTAAAGGGGTGCCATTAGGTTCAGTTCTAAGTGCCACATCCTTCAATAGTTTATTAATAGTTTGGATATAATGCTTGTAAAATTGGCAGATGTCACAAAATTGGAAAGGCTAACTAATACCCTAGAGAATAAAAACAACATTCAAAATCATCTTGATTGTTTAGAAACATGGGCTAAGAATAACAGATTAAATTTAACAGAGATAATTGTAAAATCCTTTTTTATTTAACAGTTTTTTCATAGGACATGGGAAACTTAGCTTGAGAAATGAGGATGCAAGGAGAATATGATAGTGCTCTTTAAGTATCTGAAAGGATGCCACAAAGAAGAAGGTCAAGATTTGTTCCCTTTTATTTCAGAAAGCCAGGACATGAATAATAGATCTAAGTTACAGGAAGACAGATGTTAACTAAATGTTTGAAAAAAACAAAACAGAAAGATAAGTTTGTCTGAAGAATCAGTTATCCCGAGAAATGATAAATGAGGATACTGTTTGCTGGAGACTTCAGTTGGATCCTAGACAGGCGTCTATTGTAAATGGTGTAGTTTCCTCTTTGTGGTCTAGCATCCAATGAGACTAGAACTGCCTTTACGTGTAACATGGGTTTTTTGATATTTTTTGGAACAACCATTAGAGTTATAATAAACTAACAATAACAAACATATTTTAAATAGCTTCAAGTATATTAAGCCTTCCAATTCTGTAATAGTACAATATGGGGATTTTCACAAAGTGGTGTCCTTGGAAAATATGGAGAAGATAAACCAAGCTCCATAGGGAACAGTAGAGGCTAGAAACAGTAGATACATTTAAGCCTGAGATTTTGCTTTGCAACATCTTGCAATCTTACCATTAATTTTAAATGAATGAAAGGTAAGGAGAAAGAATTGAAAGGCAAGGTAGCTTGACAGGTTAGTTGGCCAGGTTTTTTATTATAATTATATAATTATAATTATATATATATATTATAAGCAACTGTGTTCTCTTCACCAATGATGTAAAACTATTTAACACCACTGATGATGCTACTACAAAAAGACCTTGACTATGTGTCAGAATGGTCAAACAATTGGTAATCCAAATCTCAACCAACAAATGCCCTGTCTTACACATTGGCAAAAAGAATCAGAACACAAAATACAAGCTGAGTGGACACGACCTTGTAGACGACCCTGTCAAGGATCTTGGAGTACTCATATCTAATGATCTAAGTGCCAAAGCCCACTGTAACAACATCACTAAAAAAGCAAGAGTTGTTAACCTAATTTTGCATAGCTTTTTCTCTGGTAATATTATAATGCTAACTAGAGCATACAAAACATTTGCTAGACCAATTCTTGAATACAGATCATCTGTCTGGAACCCGCATTGCATATTGGACATTAATACAACTGAGCATGTCCAGAGATATTTCATGAGAAGAATCCTCCACTTTGCTGCTTGCTTATGCCACCAGACCAGAAGTGGGTTCCTACCGGTTCTATCCAGTTCTATAGAACCGGTAGTAACTTGGCAATGATGTCACAGAGCTGGTCCCGTTGGTGTCTATCTAGGTGCCACCATCTTGAATTTTGCTTCTGCACATGCGCAGAAGCTAATTTGCTGCATGTGCGCACATGTGTGCTTTGCGTGCGTGCATGCAGCACAACCCTGAGTGAATCAGCAGCAAAAGTATCCGGAACCCATCCTTGCATCAGACTTGAAATTTTGGGCTTAGACAACTTAGAATTACACCGCCTTCAGTATGACCTAAGCATAGTTCTTAAAATTATCTGCTACAATGTCCTACCTGTCAATGACTACTTCAGCTTCCATCTCAACAATACATGAGCACACAATAGATACAAACTTAAAATAAACCACTTCAAACTCGATTGCAGAAACTATGACTTCAGCAACACAGTGGGCACCGCCATCTTGGATTTTGCTTCTGCGCAGAGGCTACTT
>JANHFT010006142.1:0-26629 GCA_032467955.1 Pseudoxenodon macrops | reverse complement strand
CTTTGAAACAGAGATGAGCACTGCCCCCTAGAGTTGGGAACGACTAGCACATATGTGTGAGGGGAACCTTTACCTTTTATGTGAGCTAATGAATCACCATTTCGTATAAACCAGTGTTTTAAGCTGTTTGTATTTTATTGCTTGCTCTGTATTTTTATTCAATACTTGAGAACTTGTAGAAAAACAAAAGAAACTACCTGTATTTTATTTTTAGCATAGAAACATTTCAGTGTTTAATTGGCTGTTGTTTATGAGATAATTTAATATACTTATATGAAATATATTCAAAGGAACATCTAATCAGGATTGAGATTATGGCAAATATGAACAGAGTTAATCATGTATCCTCAGATGTGCTTCTGAAAAAAGTTATCCCCTAAAGATCATATTGTTACTACCATCAGCTATAGGTATGATAGACATTTATTTCTTTATTGCTGCACTAATTAGTGTTCATACTTCAAAGCCTAATATGTAAAGTAGAATGGAATTATGTACTAAATTTACATTGACTTTTGCAATGTAGTTTTAAAGCGATAAATAAAG
This sequence comes from Pseudoxenodon macrops, assembly GCA_032467955.1. Taxonomy (NCBI): domain Eukaryota; kingdom Metazoa; phylum Chordata; class Lepidosauria; order Squamata; family Pseudoxenodontidae; genus Pseudoxenodon; species Pseudoxenodon macrops. The sequence continues at coordinate 26,083 of JANHFT010006142.1, read as the reverse complement.
AAATAAAATCCAAAAATCATTTTTTTAGTGGAAAATGATATTTTAATATTTATTTTAGGGACAAGAAATAGTAAGTCAAAGTAACTAAAGCTGTGATATAAAGAGGGTGAAAAAAAGGAAACATAGCTAAAATTAATTTATCCAGACTCATTCACTGTTTATCTCATTATTATTCTATCTTTTGCAAATTCTCCTTCTGGCACATCTATACACCACTTTATGTGGTGCCTTTTGTACTTCAAACTTCCCAGCTCTTTCTTCTTCAGGATCTCATCTACTCCATCCAACTGAGATTCTCCCTCCCTTCTTCCCTTTCTCAATTCATTCGTGTTTCTTTCATATATTGTATCTCTCTTGCTGTTCCATTTTCATTTATTGTCTGTTGTAGAAGAATGTAATTCTGGCTTTCAGAAGGAAGTTGTGGGGGGGGGGGAGGGGCGGGCGGAAGGCAAAGAGGTTGTTCAGTCCTGAGAAAATAAAAATCACCAGAAAGAGACTCAGAACAGCCTCACCTTGATATCTATGGAGATTCTCAGTCATCCAGGTCATGAGATCATAATCTTGATTTTCTTGTCCTTGGGGTAGGAAAGACTTTCAAGATTTTTCTTATATATCCCTATAGCAGCGAAATAGCAATTCTGTAAGAGCACATGGGCACACGTCAAATGGGCTTTTGCTGTAAGTAAATACATGTATTCAAATATTGTTTTATCCAAAGCTTAATTATCCTTGGATCATATTAGCCCTTCAAGGTAAACTAGATTAGGGATCCAAAATTATAATGCTAATCACTGCTTTTATATAGGATTACAATAACAGAATTTTGCAAGTCTGAATCTTCTCCTTCCCTTTTTCTGCAAAAGAACTAGAAAAAAAATCATGTCTGATACATTTTCTCAAATTACATTTCTGCTTTGGGCTCAAAATTCTTTTATCCATTGTTGTCATCTTGTTGTCATCTTCCTTTTCCTCAAGGTTATTCTTATAGCCATTAGAGACTTTCAGTTGAAACACAATCTTGCAAATAACAAGGGCTACCTGTACAGACAGCATTTTATTATCATCTGATTTCACTATTTCTAACTTTCCCCACCAAATCAATATACTTTTATTTTTGTAGTTCTAACTGAAAATAACACCTTAGCTGAAAAAAGACTGTAATTTATGAATGTTTATGCCATAACAAAGCTATTAATCCTTAAGGTGTAAAATCACTTTCTGTAATGCCAATCTAGCTTTATTTGAAAAAGCAAAGATGACCAAAATAAAAACAAAACAACACCAAAAGGCAGTGTATGAAGCAGAGAATAGATGTAGTGGAAGCAAGAAAAATCAGGAGAGCATCAGGGAATCATATTGGTACAAATTACATTTAACTGTATTTCCTTTACTTTTTCTTACTTCATGTTTTAATTTCTTCGACTGGTTGTTTCTTACTCCTTGCTGCATGTTACATAATTAGCATGATAGCTATGTGTATGTAAGTATGTGTGTTTGTGTGTATGTGTAGAGGTAAGGAGGGAAAGAGAGAGACAGATACATGTGTAGGATGCACCAAAAATGCTACTGGCAATAGATTGTAGAACATTTAGTGTTGTTCCTGACAATTTCTTAATTTGCTTTCTTGCTGCTTGACTTTTATTAGCCTAGAGGCAGAACCTTGGGCTCCTTGTCTGACAAGGGATAAAAAGGTGATGGTTGTATTCAAGCAGGCATAAAGCACACTACTAAAAGCCTAATGCTGTCCCAGACGCTGCTCAGCTTTTCCATCCCTATAATTTCAGAAACTACTATGTGTTGTTCATTCCCTACAATTGGCTTGATGGATCTCAATTTATGCAACAGAACAGTGAGGAATGCAGTTGGACTATTGAGTTTTAGCTACTTTTGGAACTGAGACACTTAGCTTGAAAATGAAGAGAAGTTAGTGTAGTTTGAACATAAAACAAACTTGCTAATTCTATAATTTTCAAATTATCAAATCAGGCAGAAATCTTGGCCTGAAGATGGGTAATAAATTTATACTGGACTAAAAAAAGGTGAACCTATATGTAATGAAAACATGACTTGAGAAGTATCATTTTCATAAAAAGAAAGAAAAACCCTATGAAAACATTTCTGTAAAGCAAATAGTAATGTTGTGTAAATAGGCCATTCACTAAAACTGATTGAGAATCTTGCTTAGTAGTTTGTTGACATTTGTAAATATATTGGTTTAGAAGAGTGACTTTTTGACAAATGATGGGTGAACCCTGGCCTATGTGATGGATATATATGAAAAAACATGATAAATATAACTTTCAAATAATTTCCAGAAGTTTGAGCTAGAATAAGAATACCTATAGTAAATTTGATTTAACAGGTTCCATTTATTGAAATGGATTACCTCCAAATATGTTGACCTTCAGATTAGGTAACTGTTTTCTAATAGTGATGGTTATAGGATGCCTTCTTTTATCAGTATTATTTGTAGCCATAGCTATCTTACTACCACTTTTTATTTATTTGTCAAGTAACTCTAGATGCCTTACAATATAAAGCAAATTATAAAACATTTGAAAATTTAAAATATGAACATTAAAATTTATTAATTTATTCTCTTGTTGCAAAACTTTTGTCATCTGTGGCTGAATCAATGAAGTTCCCTGCCATTGTTGATTGTGTTCTGACCCAGCTTTAGCAGAACCAAGAAACAGACTCCTTGTCCCGAAAATCCCCTCTTTATTTAGCTACTGTGAATTTATGGCATTCACACACAGAAAAGTACAGGCAATAATCCTTTCTAAGGGTTAATTGTAGTAACAGACTTTATCAGTCCTTGGATAATTGCCAGGCAGGAGACCTTCCAGGCACAAAGCTGTAAATTAATTCCTGGCAAGCAGTCTCCGAACCACATGATAAGCAAACCTTCTCAAAGAAATACGAACTGTTATCTCCTGCAACCACCACTCCCCCTTTGCTTCTATATATTCCCAGCCAGGGTGGGAACATTCAGCATCCACATGTGCCTTTCTTCCCGAGTCGGCTCCTGTTCCTTAGTTGTTCTCTTCTCCTGACAGCTCTGCACAAACACGCATCTGGAACAGGCCCCAGCTGTTATTCTTTCCCACTTATCTCCGAATCCAAAGGCAGCTGGGAAATTTGGACAGCCCTTGTTCTATCTCTGCTTCTGATGCAGAGTATCCATCAGAGCCTTCTCCAGGCTCCAGGAATGGCCCAAGTTTCTCCCCAACCTCCTCATCGTCCGAGTCTGCCACCAGCTCTGCTGGCAGCTGGTGGGCCACAACAGATTTCTCACAATGCCCTAATTCAGGGGTGTCAAACTTGTGGCATCACGTTGTCATAACTTGATGACATCATGACTTTTTTACCCTTTGCTAAAATGAGGGTGGGGGTAGCCAACGTGTGATGCATCTGGACCGTGAGCTGTGAGTTTGACACCCCTAATTCTATAATGCATCAGTATTATAAACGAATGTGGGAAATTGAAAATCTGTTGAGAAATAAGAAACTCTTAGAACTGGAAGATCATGACCTGAGTTTTGGATGGCATGACTTTCTATGGTACAATAAAGTTAAGGTTAATATAGTTTCTAAAAATCATTTTATCAGAAGTGCTATATTGAGAATATGGAATAGATATAAACCTAGATTGTGCTTGAAAAGTCTTTTATGGCTCTCAGTACAAGAAGGATTTTATAAAAAAACAGCAGGCAAAGAGAGATGGTTAAGATACAGAGAGCTGCTGCAACAAGAGCATGGAGAATATAAGATGAAATCAAAGGATAAATTGATTACAAAGGGATTTAGTTTTTAATGGTTTTCATATGGACAGTTAAGATAAAGGTTTAAGGTAGATAACAAGACATTTTGAAACGAACAGCATGAGAAAGAATTTAAAACTGAAGTATGCACACATGATGAGCCTATCTCTGTGAAGGGAAGTGGTAGCAGGCTTAATGTTGATTAGAACAAAATGTAGAAATGTTCAGCTGCAGTATGCGTTTGAATATACCATACACATAGTTTGCCTTCTCCCTGGAAAAGTATCTGAAAAATCCTCCAGTGTAGTGCAATTGCTTTTTATAAAATCAAATGTGAACCTATCCATAGTCCCTTATTGTCAGATTCCATTTTTTCCATCTTCTTTTATGGCACAACAAAAATATGATAAAATATAACGAACATTGAACTAAGGTTTGTCCTTGAGGACATTCTTATCAGAAAAGAAAATTGCTCACTTGGTTAGAACACAAATCAAAAAGGTTGTTGCATTCTGGCATGTGTGCACATTTCTTAGTGGGAGGAGAATTAGTGGTTTAAAAAATGGTCCGAGAGACTCATTATCAGCCTGAAAAGAGTGTTATTGAAATTAATGGCGTTTTAATTGTACTTTGCTTCATCAGCCCATTTTTACCATAACAAAAGAAATTATATTCTTTGTGAAGAGGGCTCATTAAGGACTCTGGAAAAGTGGCACTAAATTAGCACAACTTTTTAAACTGAAGAACACTGTGACAAAATGCCTTGAGAAATCTTGAAAAGTAGAAATTGAGGTTATTTAATAAAGAGGGTAGACTTCTGGACTTTATTAACTCTTGCAAGTATTCTGCTGCTACTATGTCTTTGTATTATGCTTTTTAATTCTTATCCAACTTATTTATTCAGTTTGTCAAACATGTACAAGATAATAGGTATAAGTATAAACATGGACATGAGCACATAAAATGAGTACAAATAAATGGGGACAGTAGGACAGGATGGTAGGCACGCTGGTGTGCTTATGCACGCCCCCTTCTAATTGTCAACATTTTTTGATGATATCCTTCACTCAAACAAGTTTTTTTAATCATATGCGTAAGATAATTATTACTTTAATTCAAATGTGTTTCTGAAAGCATTATGAGATTACGTATATGTGAACTTGCAAAAATCTAATTATATGGCTTGAGACTAGTTCAAAAGTTGTTTTTAAAATGAGGTTTGGCTTATGCTCAGCTGATATACAATTCTTTATTTTTCTATTCTATTCTATTTTCTATTGAACCTTCCTTCCTTCCTTCCTTCTTTCCTTCCTTCTTTCCTTCCTTCCTTCCTTCCTCTTTATAGAGAAAAATATTTTTTATGTAACAATATCTAAAAATCCAGACATACACAAAATTGAGATTCTATTAACTTTTCAGTAAACATCCAAATTCTGGAAGTCACTCAAATCTAATGTTTAAACTGAATTTGACATTTTGCCCACCTAGTTTCAGTCCCCAAGCAAATAAAATATCAAGAATGTATAATTTAGAATAATATTGATGTATTTAAAATATTTACATAGTTCTGGTTTTATTCATCTGTGAGCTAATGGTAATTTTTCATTAATCATGGTAAGTGGGAAGATTTTCTAGCGAAATAAATAAGCAACCAGTTTTAGAGAAGGCTTCTTTTGATTTTCCCAGAATAATTCCCTGGAGCTTTGTATACTGAACAAGCAATTTCTAATAAAGATTTTGCAGAACCAAACATATGGGCACTGCCCTCTGAGGTTAGAAGTGTAACACTCATGAGTCTGTTTGGGCTTCATACAATTGTTGAGAAGAATAATAGAGTTTCCTATTTCTTTACCATTATGTGCTCCCTGGAGAGGAGTCAGGAATAGGAATGCATGAGACATCCTTAACAGCTTCCATACCAGCTAAATTTGAGCACATAAAGAAAGCTCTCCTCTTGTACAGTAATCAGTATATTAGCCCTTTGCTCCATTCCAGAGTCATTCATGGAATCTACAATTTTTGTTAAAATGATAAAAGCAGCATTACACATTACAACACACATAAAAATGGTGTGGAGGTATCTTGCATCAACCCAATGCTATTTTCATCATTTCCTCCCTGTTTACCCATCTACCATTGCACATATGATGTTGCCTGTGTCCATTACCGGAGTATCTTTTCAATCCATTTTGCTTTAGCCTGTGTTACTTATTGAAGCCACCATTATGAATGGCTGGTTGAGGATGCTATATTTCTAATGTCATCTATAATGTCACAGTGTTTTAATGTTTACAATAGAAAAGAAGGAAAATACGCTTAGTAACATATTTTTTGAAATAAAGTATATAGTGATTCAGGAAGAAGGTTTTTTCCTGACAATGTTTATTGCAAGTTGTGAGAGAAGGTTCATCCCAATAGTCTACAGTGACATACAAAAGAAAACCAACAAATTTAGATTCCCATAAGGACCATGCCTTCTGCATTTATTTTCCAGCCACTCATAAAATAAAGAAAAGATAGCTGCCAGGTGGATTGTTAATGAAATGGATTGTAGGAGCAATAGCGTGTAAATACAAAACATTTAATAGAAAAAGGCATATATATGAGATCCAGACATTTCTTTTTTTAATAAACATTGCCAATGCTTCTTTTAAAAAATCCAAGTAGGACTGGTTATTATTTATACAAAATCTACACAAAATGATAACAATGTTTTCCTTCTGGATGTATCCAATATGGTGTTCACTTATGTAGAGGATTAAAGCATGGATCTGTAAAAACTCAATAGGATTCTTACTAATTGGCACATCTGCATGTGTTTTGAGCATGAAGCTATGACTTCTATATCAGAGAGATGATATAATAACATTTTTATGAGGTAGAAGACTGGAGATTAATGGTGAAATTTGGATTGGATGAAATAAACTTTACTTGTGATTATTTAGGTATAGGAATAGGAAAAGAGAGCAAGAGGGTGGTATAAATTGCAGTAAATATTCCTGGATGTTCATCGCCATTTGGGTTAAATTGTTACAATTTTCTTTCATTCTTTTTTTAATTTTTAAAAACATTGTGAGTTTGCTGTGTATGTTAGTCTTGTATTTGCTTCTTCCATTCAAACTACCTAGTATTCCATTACAAAATATTGCTTATGTCTAGATTGCCTCCTAAATCCATAGGTCTAAATCAGACACTTGTAAAGCTTATTCTAAGATCTAATTTCATCTAGTTATACTCCTGTCAGAAATAGGGGGTGGGGGAGGGGATGAGAGATAGTTAAACATTAAGCATCTTCTTTAACTTTCACTTCTGCCTTTTACATCAATGCCAAATTTTCAAATGTACAGCTGTATTGCTGAGATGTCTTAATTTAAGAGTGAGTCATGAAATGTTACATCACCATTATAGAGTTACTGTATGTTCCTGGGCATCTGTATATTGCACAAAGAAAACTAGCATTTCAAGTGGTAAATATAACATCTTTTCATCAATTTGTGGTTATTGCTCACACAGGTGTATCATTAAGTTTATCTCTCTCTCTCCCCTCTCTCTTTTAGGGGCTGTATTCTCACTCATTTTCTGACTGTAAGAATCATAAATACTCTTAAACTATGTTTTGTAAAGATGAGCATTGTTTCTTTTTGTATATTGAGCCTCTGATGATCTTTTGTTTGACACTTACAATAGTATACAATAATCCAGTTTATGATAAAGATTTATTTTTATTTTCAGTAGCCAGGTTTACCCATATTTGAGGTATTTAAAAAAAAAGTTTACTGAAAAAAATTCCAGAATGTGGAAAAAAGGTTTCTTGAGAATGTATAAATTGTAGGCATGCAAAATTTTGTAAGGCATACAGAATTTAATGGAACATTTTGTAAAACAAAAGGCTTGTGTTCTTGACTACAAAGTCCATTGCACATTAATGCACACAAACATAGGTAAAGTTAAAAGTTTCCCCTGTCCAGTCATTTCTGACTCTAGGAGGCAGTACTTCATCTCCATTTCTTAGCTGAAGGAGCCAGCGTTGTTTGAAGACATTTCCATTCTCATGTGGCCAGCATGACTATAAACTGAGACACATGGAATGCTGTTACCTTCCCATCAAAGTGGTTTCTATTTATCTACTCACATTTGCATTCTTTTGAATTGATAGGTGAGCAGTAGCTGGGGTAAGGATGGGAACTCACTCCATTGCACAGCACTTGGGTCTCTAACCTGACAACCTCAGGGTCTTTAACTGCTGAGCCATCACATTTCTGTGGGGCACACAAACATACCATGGTCATTATAGCTTACAGCATGGATTTTAATAAAGGAAACAAATTGGTATTTCTGGGATAATGGCAAAAAGATCAAGAATAGAAGCTATATTCAGAGTTTGGTACTTTTTTCATGCTTCAACAGTCACCATCTTGTCTGTTTTCCTTATTTGCAGATACTCCTGGATCAAACCAAGTAATCTAGTCTCTTAATTTGCACTTCTAGTTATGTTGATTTTCACTGCCAGTTTTCAATGATCTTTCTTTTTCCTATGTATCTGCACTGAATCTTACATTTACCCTTTGTAAATTTAGGGCTAACACCTTCCCACCTCTGTAGCAACCAAACTAACTATATTGAATAGAGTGGGATGGCCAATAGGCAGAATGTGAAAACCAGCACATTGGACCAAGATTAAATGTAATAGTTTTAACAACAACAACAACAATAAATGAAATGAAGCAATTAAACCTGTTTCTGGAATAATATTCTTAACTAGGAAAACAGATTTGTAAAGATTCCACAGTTAAACATCAGAACAATTAGGTCATAAAACAAGGAACGGAATGGAAGGGAACGGAACGGAACAGAACAGAACAGAACACTTTATTTGGCCAAATGTGATTAGACACAGAAGGAATTTGTCTCTGGTGCCTAAGCTCTGTTTGTTTCAAGTGCGTAAGCTCTTAGTGTGTATACAAAACAACAAAGTAGTAATAATCATCATAACAATGTGTATTTAAATCTTTTCTAACCTATTTTCTTAATTAATTCAGGTCCTAGCAAAAAAGCAGTATCTTTCCATTCTTCCCAGTGCTTTGGAGGCAGTATTTCTAGCTTCCTTGCCTTTTGTCCATTGAAACTCAGTTCCATTCTCTGACAGTCATACTGAATCCAATAGTTCCAAATAGTGCTTCATGATGATTGGTTAATGCAGAAATTCTCATATTTGCTGCACACTCCAAAGCAAAGGATTAATTTCTTTATCTTCCCATGAATGATTTAGGATTACGCAAAAGATAAATATTCCATATCTACTCAGTGTATCACAGCCTTTTCAGCCTTTGCTGTATTGCAATTGCTTAATGGGTCTTGTATGTGTATACATACAAGTATATGTGTATACCGGTAAATATGCGTGTATAAACACCCACACCCACAGACCCACACACACAAACACATATTAAATTGTAAATGTCCACAATTTATGAACAAAATTGGGATCAGAATTTCTATTACTCAGCAAGACGTTGTTAAGTGAGTCACACCCAATTTTAGGAACTTTTTGCTGCAGTTGTTAAATGAATCCAGCCTCCCCCATTGATTTTGCTTGTAAGAAGCCAACTGGGATGATTGATGGGATGCTGCAACTCTACTAAACACATGTTGCCAAGTGTCCAAATTTTGATCATGTGACCATAGGAATTCTGTAATGTTTGTCACTGAGACACCTGGTTATGCACAACTTTTCACAATATGTTTGTACTTAGAATGGTTGCTAAACAAATAGCTGAAAGTTGAAAACTACCTGTAATATTATACCATCAGGTTCTCTCTTTTCTTGTGGCTTTAAGTCACAATGTTTCACAATTCATATTGTGTTTTAGAACTTTAGCAAATAAATCAAGAACAACCAGTACATAATATCACAAAATCTAACTGTCCAACATTTTTATTTGAAGCATCAGCAAGGATAGCAATAGCAATAGCTATAGTTAGATTTATATAACATTTTACCATGTTTTATAGCCCTCTCTAAGCAGTTTACAGAGTCAGCATATTGCCCTCAACAATCTGGGTCCTCATTATTCTGACCTCGGAAGGATGGAAGGTTGAGTGAACCTTGAGCTGGTGAGAATCGAATTGCCGAACTGCTGGCAGCCGGCAGTCAACAGTCAGCAGAAGTAGCCTGCAGTACTGCATTTTAATCACTGTGCCACCATGGCTTGGGATATACTGTATGTAAATAAAATAATTCTAAAGCAACATTTAGGTGGTGATCTGGGCATGATAATCAGCATAGCTTTAACTCTTGCAGTTGTAGGGTAGAAATTCCCAATATGAGAATATAGTTTCTGTTTTAAAAACAATATATAATAAATTAATAAATAAGTTAATAAATTCATTATCAGAGCACAGCCAATAAAGTCAACTGAATGCCATTTAAAAAGAAGTGCATTATATGGAATACTTAAACTGGAACTGCAGATATACTTCTATACAGAATAAAACTGAGTGGTATTGCTAAGAAATTTCTGGGTTCTAGATAACGATAGAAAATAAATTGTGAGATTAAAAAAATGTTGAATCTCACTCTTGTAGTATGTAGACAATCTTTCTAATGCATTTGAGAAGGACTAAGGTCAGTTTGCTATACCTTTTTCTTTTATTTTGCTCAGAAATTAGATAAGGAAAAACAGTGTTCTTTAGTGCATTCCTAGGATTTGAGGTCTTTTTATCATGGCAAGGAAAAATAAATAAGTTTTAACCTGATCTTTAAAAAGCCAAAATGTACAGTAGTGTCTGATAAACTAAATGGATCAACACATTCTTCTCATACCTAGAGAGAGACAAAAAACCCTACATGAATAAATATTTAAAATAATATTAGATGCAAGGATGAATCAGATGTAAAACTTGAAAGGGAAGAGATGTCTGACTTAGGGCTGCATAAAGAATTTTAAACATATAACATGTCACTGCGTGTTTTTATCATCCGCATTGTGAAGATGTAAAGGAAAATAATACTAAATATGGTTCTCTCAAAAGGACCAATACTGTGTGTCCAGTTTGGGGGCACGGCCGTCGCTGCCGGTTTGGCGAGGTGGGGCAAATTTCCACTACCGGTTCGGGTGAACTAGTCCAAACCAAACCAAGCAGCAACCCACCACTGCTCTGGAGATAGGGATGACGATGACAATGATGACAATGATTTTAATGAACAACTTTTGCAGACTGAAAAATTCCTGATCTAGATGACTTAGGGCCAATGGAAGCTATAATTCTGGATTAACTCACTGAATTAGCATTATGCCTTCCTATATAAGTAAGAAAGTCATAATAAGGGAGTTTGCTTCTGTCCTCTTAGCTCTAGTTGCCAGATGACCTGGAGAAAGAAAGGGGAACATACTCTGGACCCAAAAATGATAGATTGTACTAGCTTTGAGGCATATATGTCTTTTATGAAATGGGAAATCCTCTTGCCCTTAATAATAAAGTGAACATCATTATTCTTCATATTCTGTCACAGAGAGGAAACTGAAAGAAATTCCCAGAGGACAACTGCAATTACCTGTCAATGAAAAGCAGAACCCTGGAGCCAGAAAATATTAAAAAAGGCTGAAGGAGCCCAAATTAGGACATAAAATAGAGAAATTCCTTGTATCAATGTAGCAGTTCCTAATGAACAAGTTTCGAAGGGGGAAAAAAGAATAAAATACAATTACATTAAAAATACATTTGATAGGAGTTTGTATCATAAAGATATTAAAAAAGCAAATTATAATAAGTGATGAATATGATGAAAGCAAACATTTTCAATTTAAAAAAAAAATCTACATACACTGCTAAGTAGAGGAAGAAAATATCATATAAAAGCATCTCATCTGACAACAAAACAAAGAAGGAAACAGCTGAATGCCTGTTCATACAATTATATCAAGTAAACCTATGAGTTAAAATAATTTTAAAATGTAGATTATTAAATACAGAATGTATGTCCCCTATATTCTGATAAAATACCAACATGTATTTGTACCTTAAATAAAGTTATGCCATAATAAACTGGATGAAATGCCTTAAAAAAGCTTATTTTTGCTGCTAGGCAACTGTGGTAACTCTTGTGGCTAATTATTATAATAGCAGTTGAAAATGTTCAGCTAGTGATTGCTGTAAGGAAGGCTTATATAAGTAGCCCTCGACTGATGGTCACAGTTGGGACTTTAATTTGGATCATAAAGTTGTTCCAATCATAAGTCAAGGCACTACATGACCAGACTCAATTTTATTATAATTTTACAGTGATTGTTAAGTGAGTTACTGCAGTTGGTAAGCAAACCACACGGCCATTAATTGAATCACATAGTAGTAAGTGGAAACATATTTTATGCAATGGATGTTTCTCTTGGAAAACAGCAACATATATATATATTTGAGTTTTTTTTCACGGGTACCTGTATGCAGGTATTTTGTTGTTCGGGTTCTTTCCCGTGTAAGTTTAAAGGTGTTATTACTACAACGTTTCGGTAAAATCACATTTACCATCATCAGGTATTTCCAATCTGCTTGCCCTTAGCTTACTATCTTGTGATGTTTTAAAAGCAGCATTTTTTTCTTTTCTCTTTCTTTTAACTGCTAATGGGGCTTTTGAAATGATTGGTTGTCAGCTTGGCTGTGCTATGATTGGCACATAAAATGGAAGTTTTTTTTGGGACTTCTAGTTTTTTTATAAGTCCTGGTTAGCTGTTAGATTTCCTCCCCGTAGAGGTGTGATAATATCACATATATATATACATACACATTTTTCCTTCCTTTTCTATTTTTTTATACAACTTTCCTTGCAATTTTCCTTGATTATTATTTCTTTTTTCTTCTTTATATTAATTTCCGTTTGTTTTTATCTTCTTGTTTAAAAGTTGAATAAAAATTACATACAAAAGTGCAGTATAGATAACATGGCAGGTTAACTGGAATTTCTTTCTGAACAATATTTGGTTCCTTAACCCTCTGAGAACAGTAGTAAATTGTAGCTATCTTTCTCTTACAGGTACCCGTATTATTTATGACCGCAAATTCTTAATGGCATGCCGAAATTCTCCAGTTGCCAAAACACCACCTTGCAATCTTCCAGACATTCCAGGTGTGACAAATCCAAGTATGGATGAGCTCCAGACGGAGACCAACTTCATGTCTGCTGACGACGAGAAACCAGGCTTAGGTGTGTGGTCACCTGTACAAATCACAATGCATGGTTGCTGAGTTGGGTTACAGACATTGCCTTTCTCTGTGCCAAACCAAGATAGCCTGGTCAGGTTTGATCTGTCATAAAAACCCTAGATGCTTCACCATGAGTGCTGAGTCTACTGACCGCATGAGATTTCATGGATATTGTAAATATTTTATTTATTTGCAACCCACCTTTATTATTTTTATAAATAACTCAAAGTGGCAAACATATCCAATAGACAGACCTTCCTTCTCCTGTTTTCCCAACAACAACCCTATGAGGTAGGTTGGGCTGAGGGAGAGTGACTAGCCAGCTGTTTTCATGGCTAAAGCGGGACTATAACTCACAGTCACCTAGTGATTGGCTCAAAGTCAGGCAGGTGGTTTTCATGCCTAAAGCAGGACTAGAGCGCAGAGTCCCTTGGTTTCTCGCCTGGTGCCTTCATCACTAAATCAAATTGTTATACTGCCAATGCTCCTGGGGAGAGGAGATGCTGCCACTATGTGAAAAGAGGATAGGGACTCACAGTCCCCTGCTTTCTAGCCAGGTGATTTAACCCCTAGACCAATCTGGCTCTATAGCCACAGGCCTAGGACTCTTATCTCTCTGATTTCCTAGAATAACTGTTGCCAGGTGCACAAAGCCTGCAGAGTCCCATTTAAATTCCCTACACAATTCTGTATCAGTCTGGGAGCTGAAGTCCACAGGTCTTAGAATTGCCAAAGTTGGATACCCCATTGTAGAATTTCCTACTGAATGATGAGTGATTTAGATGCTAGGGAAGGAAATTAGCTCTTTATAGAGGAAGTGCAGCCTATTAGCAACTGGTTGACTGCATTTCCTCCATGTTCAGAAACTCTGTGTCTGAATAGTAGAGATTTTGTTTTGTTTTGTTTTCCTTCCCTCACTTTGGACATTCCACAGACATCTTCCTGGAAGCTGTGAGGCAGGGCCTTAATTTATATTTTGTCTTTACTTCAAACTTTCCTATGCCCACAGCTTCATGAAAATTATTTATGTAGCAGTAAATTTCAGTGAACTAAATGTTTAATAAGCTTACCGACTTATATCTATCTTTATACATGATCATATACAGGTAGTCTTCGACTTATAACAGTTCATATAGTGACTGTTCAAAATTACAATGACATAGAAAAAAAGAGACTTATGGCTGTTTTTTACATTGGCGATCATTGAATCACGTGATCAAAATTCAAACACTTGGCAATTGATTCATATATATGACAGTGACAGTGTCCCGGGAAAATGTGATCCCCTTTTGTGACTTTCTGACAAGCAAAGTCAATGGGGAGACCAGATTCACTTCACGACCTTGTTACTAACTTAACAACTGCAGTGATTCACTTAATTGTAGCAAGAAAGGTCGTAAAATGGGGCAAAATTCACTTACAACCAGAGCTGCAGTGCCACAGTGGTTAGAGTGCAGTACTGCAGGCTACATCACTGCTCACTCCAGGAGTTAGTTTTTCAGCAGTTCAAGGTTGACTCAGCCTTTCATCCTTCCATGGTCAGTAAAATGAGGAGCCAGATTGTTGGGAACAATATATATGCTGACTCTGTAAACCACTTAGAGAGGGCTGTAAAAGCCCTATGAAGCGGTATATAAGCCTAAGTGCTATAGCTGTTGCTACTAACAAGCAACAGAAATTTTGGGCTCTATTTTGGTCATAAGACGAGGACTACCTATAGAGTAGAAAAAGGGGTTTTTAAACTGCTTAACACTGACAGCTTGTTTTCAGAATACAGTAGGATAGCTTTCATGTCAGAATTGTGACAGTCCCAAGAATGTTGAGTGTACCTATGTCTTTTGTTTTTGTTTGTTTAGGGTATGCGTGTTTGTGTGTGTGTGTTTTTGTCTGAACAAAATAAGTCCAATGATTATAGATTGTGATTGCAAATGAACCAAGATTGGTGAAGTTTCTTGGAATTCCCCAGTTCTCAGAATCTTCCTTGACTGCTTTACCGCAGCAAAACCACTATTGAAACTAGTAACCAAAAGAGATTTTTTTTTAAACGGCATATTTTGTTCTTTGCTCGGAACATTGAAGTAAATTTGGCAAAGATTATAGGCTTATACTGCCTCTGAACCACCAGCTTTCAAAACAGCAATTTTCTTGTCCTTTGCCAGACTGAACTGGGGAAGGATTACAAACTGTCAATTACTATGTACTGTATAGGTTCCTTTTCCTAAAGTCGCATTCATATATATGAAGTACTAATGAATTTCTACAGTTAAAACTGGAATGAGTAGACTTTCATCCCTCTTTATGTTAAGGAAGAACTAATGCTTTCAAGCATATGTGGCATCCAGTGAATACACATGAAATTGAGATTTTTGTCAATTCTAAAGGTGCTTTTTCAAAAGGCAGCTGGATTTTATTTTTCCTTGAAGACGTTTCGCTTCTCATCCAAGAAGCTTCTTCAGTTCTTCAGAAACGTCTTCAAGGAAAAACAAAGTCCAGCTGCCTTTTGAAAAAGCATCTTTGGGACAACCATGACATGACCCTGGATGACTGAGAATCTCCTTATACATTTTGGTTAATTGTTTCTCTCTTTCACAGGTGAAGAAGCCCAGTTCGACATAGATATCTGAAATTTCTCCTCTGAGGACAGAGGAGTTGTTTTATTCCCGATGAAGATGAGATATCAATGCTTCCCGAAATGAGAGAGGCTTATAGAATAGCCCACGCTATGCAAAGCTTTTCAGGAGAAATGGTTCATCGTATTAAAATAATAATAATAATAAAGCTGGGGAAAAGAGGACGTTTCTTAGTACCTAAAGACTGAAAATATTGGTGGGTTTTTTGGGTGGTTAGCTTCCAGGGAGGAAGGATGCTAAAGAGAGAAGGAAGGTTGTTTTTAGTTTCTGTGCCTCAAATCTTAGTGCCTTTCTTCCATAAATGTTGAGTTGAAGCTGGAGACTGATGCAGGGACACTTAAATAATCATGTTGGGTGTAGACAATTAATGCAGTGTCAGTTGTCTTTCATTCATTTAATACAGAAGTGGGTGTCCTCTTATCCCCCATCAAGTGTATAGCCTGTAAATCTCCCCCTTCTTGAGAGTGATTGTTTGTGGCCAAAATTTTAATATAGCACCCCAGTTGGAGAAATGTAGCAGGACCAGGAGGAACCTGGTGACAAAAGAAAAAAAAGTCAGCTGCTTGCTCAATTGCTTTGCACTGCAGTTTTCCCTCAGATTCTGTAAGAATTTAATGGTCTGATGAAATCAACTCACCCATATCAGCAGATTGTTTTATATCACCCCTGAAACAAAACTTCCATTTTCTTTTTGATTCTGAATGTGCTAGAGGAAGCAAATTCTTCTCTCGCTCTCTCTTTCAAAAAAAAAAAATCTAAGAAAAAAATGTCTTCAAGGTGGAAAAATGTTGCTGTGGACAAGCAGGTGACCTTGCAAGTCCTTGTTTTTCTTTCTTTACAGGGCTACGTGTAAATCTGTACACATTCTTCACTGTACTGAAAATTAAATAAACTGTTAAAATTGTCGTATGACTTTTAGATGAAGCCGATCGGTGTCCTTTCTTTCCACAAGCCTTCCTATTGTCCATGCTAGTTGTATGTTGCTAGTGATGAGCGTTCTGCATTCTATTTAATCTGCAGAAGTGTGGACTTTTAATTCCCAGAATTCCCCAACCAGCACAACCATTTCTGAGAATTCTGGGAGTTTTCTAGAAAGAAAATAGAGGTTAGAGAATCTAAGGGGTTGGATGATTTATTAATTCATTCTTTTATATCTCTCCTTTATTATTTTTTTATAAATAACTCAAAGTGTTGAACATACGGTACATAATAACTCATGAATGAAGGCAAATACACGTGTTCCAGTATAATATCGATAGCACTTAGACTTATATACCGCTTTACAGTATTTACTAAGCAGTTTACAGAGTCAGCATATTGGCCCCAATAATTTGGCTCCTCATTTTACCCAACTTGGAAGGATGGAAGGCTGAGTCAACCTTGAGCCTGGTGAGATTTGAACTGCTAATTGCAGGCAGCCAGCAGGCAGCAGAAGTAGCTTGCAGTAGTGCACTCTTAACACTGTGCCAGCATGGCTCAGACTCATGCTGGAGCTCATATTCAGGGAATTCCAGAGTCCGAAAGCTCAGAACAGTAAATATCTGGTCCCTGTGACCGACCCAAATTCAATCTTGCATACATAATACTTTTCCCTCCTACAACAACTCTGTGAGCTGTGTTGGGATGAGAGAGAATAAGTGGCCCAAATTCACCCAGCTGGCTTCCATGTCTAAAGCAGAATGGGAACTCACAGTCACTAGTGATTGGCCCAGAGTCACCCAGGTGCCTTTCATGCCTAAGGCAGGATTAGAACTCACAGTCCTTTGTTTCTAGCCTGGTGCTTTAACCACTAGATCAAATACGTAGTTATGTTGCCAATGCTCCTGTGGAGAGGAGATGCTG
The DNA here is from genome assembly GCA_032467955.1 of Pseudoxenodon macrops. NCBI lineage: Eukaryota > Metazoa > Chordata > Lepidosauria > Squamata > Pseudoxenodontidae > Pseudoxenodon > Pseudoxenodon macrops. The sequence continues at coordinate 8,649 of JANHFT010006142.1, read as the reverse complement.
CCGTGTGAAAGGAAAATAGGGTCATATCCTTGCAGTGGATTACTCTTGCCTGATCTACTGGATCACAACCAAGTCAGCCCCTTTGTAAGCTTAGCATATTGTGATTCCTGCCCTGTGCTTAGCCAACAGTACTATGGATCATGTGAACCCAGAAAAATATTAACTACCGGTATCTGATTAGTAAGTTTTAACCCTGACTATATTTTGCTACCCTTACCCATCCCAAGTTCAACTTGAGGGTTGGTCTCTTAATCGTCTATATAATTTTTGAAAGATGACCGTTAATAACATGGACTCCATTCCACCCATCACTATGTTTTCTTGGGGTGAAAAAAATGGGCTGTTTCTTCGCTATAGTGGTTCTATTTCTGGGTTCAGGAAGAAAAATACCATAGTCACACCCAGATGTTATATTGAAACCATGTACAAATATACCTGAGAGGCAACAGCCTGGTTGATCCAGCATATTAAGCTACAATGCAATCTGTTTGGTTTTGTGAGAGCATCATGTGTTAGGCAGTCCAAGAGAAAATGGTTTGTTTATTTATTTGTTTGTTTATATATATTTATTTATTTATTGTCATTGTACGTATATACACAGTATACCCATACAGCGAAATTCATATAACACCCAGAGGCCAGACTAACACACATGACAATCCTCAAACACCCCCACCCACAAAAAATTCCCCATCCCTAACCACACAAGCAAGCATACTGTATATTACTAATAATAATAATACTAATATGTTAAATTACATATTGCAAAGAGAACTTTGCTGAATGTGAAGGAAACTGTTATTGAATTCCCACTAAAGCAAAGTCATCTTACTGGATATTTAGCTACTCAAAGGATATCCAGTAATGAAAGAATTCCATCACTGGCAAAAACAATTCATTTATGCAGACCAACTTGTACAGAACACAACATGAGACAGGCTTCATTCATAATATGTGAGTCACTCTCGCTTTTGCATTTAACAGTTAGAATTTAAACGCTTCTGAATATAATAGTTTGGGCTGGTAAAGATTATATCCTACAAAGTGCTAGGCAATGCTTACATTTCTGAAAGGTAAGGATAATCAGTTCCAGAGCTCTGTTTGATTAGACAGTGCAGTTACTATATCTTTATGTCTCCAGGAACATCCAACTGACGCATTTCCACTGACAAAACAGATAAGCAATTACGTTTGCAACTGCTGACAGCATTGTTTATTTTGATTCATTACACTAAAGAGGCTTTCTAAATGGTGGTTGAAAACCAAATCCTCCTTTGAGCCCCAGCATTGGATTCTGCATCTAGTTTGAATCTTAGCAGTGGGAAGAAAGATATCCTGTGATTGTGAAGCTATAGAAATTACAGCTAAAGAATGTCCAAGAGGAAAAATAAGGTAGCCAAATCAATTTCAGCAAAGATAAACTAGTTACTAACCATGAGAAAAACTAAGGTTTAAAAATCCACTTTGTTAGATTTGTATAAGAATGGACAAATATTTTTTTGCCCAAAATGTTTTACCAGTCATTACAGGATGGGAATGTAGTAAGATTTGGTTCAAAGCAAATCTTTTTGAGATTCAGCAGTTTCTTATGTTTGATATTCAGTCAGTAAAGAGGAGCCCGTAATTTCTCCTACCCTGTGCAGGCTGAAATGAATGCATGCTGAGAAGCAAATGGCTGGTATCTAAAACATAAAGCTTATACAAGTCAGAAACGGCATCAAACACGTCAAGATTCAAAGTAAAATCCATGTTTGTTTTTCTCACTGATAGCAGGCACTGGTAGAAGCTAACAAAAGACTTATGTTTGCTAGTTCTTTCTCCTTTGTAGACAACTGTGTCTACTCACAGTCAGTCCAGACAGGTGTGGATTTTGCCATAGAGATGACAGATGACACTATTTGTCCCTCTCTTCTATTCTTTTCTATCTTGATACTTATGCACAGGTCAAGGCCAAAATGAAACAACTGCAAACCTATCAGTAGAATAAATAAAACCATAAAGAATACTTTTTATTAAAATCATTCTTACAGATCAATAATCACTCTGAAGGATCTGAATCTAAAGCACATAGTATATAGTGAATTAGTATTTTTAAACATAAGCAATATATAGGAAAACATATGCTATGGCTACCTTTGAAAAACAGATTCAAAAGGTGAGCCAGTTCTGTTGAATTTAATATCTATGTTGTAAAGTTAAGCTAAGGAAGAGGTAGAGGGAAAGTCAATAATACCTTTGTGGCTTCCTAGTGTTCTGACTTAGGCTTCCTTAAAAAGCATGAAGCCTCGGCAGAAGAGTTTGTTTCCTTCCAAACGTCCAGTCCCTATTCGCTCCTCTTTTGTTTCCTATGGGAGGGGCCAATCACCTCCAAGGTGTGGCTTTACTCCCAAGTCAATCCTGCTTTCTTATTTGGTCCTGTCTACTGGCAGCTCTGCGCATGAGCACACTGGGGAGCAGGCTCCAGCTGTTCCTCTGCCTCACTGCTGTCTAGCTCCCTCTCTGCCTCCAACGCAGAGCCCTCATCCGAACTTTCCCCAGCCCCCAGGACTGGCCCATGTTCCTCCCCAATCTCCTCACTGTCCGACTCTGCTGCCAGCTCTGCTGGCCACCTGCAGCCCACAACACCTAGGGAAGAGGCATCACATTCCAGAAGGAGGCCCAAAACAAGAGCCTGCAAAAATCCTGAATCGGACAATGGAAGGAGGAAAGGTTCAGGGTAGCCACACTCTGGAATCTCCCAGGTTATATCTCTTAGATTAGAAAGTTAATAGCTCTAGTCTGTAAAGATTCTGCCTATTATACTGGAGTTAATTGGATCTTATTTTATTGTCTTTGGGCTTATCTCTGACAATTTCTGGTTTATAGTGGGGGTTTCTATATTATTTTATAGCAGTATAGAATTCACTGATCTGTTTTGGAGTAGGTATGAAACTCTGTCTACCAATCAATTACTTTTCTTTCCATTCCTACCTTATCCACTTATATAATGTAGCATTAGTCCTGGGAAGCTCCACATAGATTACAAATAAGGATTAATCTGATTATGTGACATATCAAAGCACTTTTGAAACAGAGACCACAAATATCTCATATTTATTAATTCTGAAGTAGCTTAGAACATGACCGAAAAGAAATTACAGTATTTTGTCATGATGAGACCACCAAATATTTACCTAGGGTGCTTGTTTTTAAAAAATGGGTAGACAAATTATATATATTTTTACAACTTAGAAGTTCTTGTTTTGTACATGGTACTCTGTGTCTCTGTCTTTCCAGATCTTTAAGTTTAACTGAAGTATTCTTAACTCGATTAAATTGTTTTAAACATAATCCAGAACACTGATCACAATAGCAGAGATTAGCAGCCTACCGCATGAATGTGCCAGTAGAAACTTTGTCTGGAGCTGAAAAAAGGAGAGTTTTCCAGCTTTGCCTTTAACTTCTTCTAAGCAACAGCGAACAGCACTAACTAATAGGGTTAAAGGAGACACACTAGAAAGGACCCAAAATTTGTGGCTGAAGGAAACCAACTGACTTGTACAAAAATAGCTTATTTGTGATTATGATTTAAGTTAAGATGCTTGATAACACAACCAAGTCAGGCTTTACACAAAATTGATCAACTCATATCCCAAAATAAGCATGTCCACACAAACACCCACCCACACGCCAGCATTATACATGATACTTATTTAGATGTCAGGTAAAGAAAATGTTCAAAATATCCAGTTAAGAAAGAGGCATGTAACTCTAACACATTTGAGGCTATTTATTTAGCTATTACGTATATATGTTTCAAGAGCAAGTTTTTGAAAAAACTAAGCAAGATAAAACATCTTTCACAAGATTGTTAAGATCAATATTGCTAGACTCAATTTGCAATTAGCCTGATAAGATATCCAGATAGTAGCTAGGGGGCTGTTCTAAGATGAAGCTGATAGAAGATTGCACACTACTTTATATGAGTAAAATAAGAATGCTGCTGTCTTTAGAATGGTATATACAGGCCACCTTCCTTTTCTTAAGCAATCCAACAGAGAGGTATGAATGTTATGTCATTCCTTCATTTTGCTATTCTAAAGATACACTGGTGAGCACCAAGACTTTGATAATGTATTAAGCTAAAGTACTATATGTAATCATCTAAAATGGAATGGCCTATGAGTCCAATTCCCAGTGGAGGCCTTGAATCCCACAGAAAAGATCTGTGGCTATGTACACCTGGTGAGTTTCAGCTGTGGGGGAGGGACAACACCAGATGTATCCTGTTGCCAGGTGATCTCTCTCTCTCTCTCTCTCTCTCTCTCTCTCTCTCTCTCTCTCTCTCTCTCTCCTAGTACTAATTGAACCAGGGAGATTTTATTCTAAAACTTGATTTTAAACCAGCATTATTGCTTTTTATTTTTATTGATGAAAATGATGTGTTATCAGTGTAAATCAAGAGTGATTGTAATTGTATTGGGTATAACAAAAGGAACAATCTCAGACACAAAATTAAAGTTCAAGGTGGCCAATACTGCAGGAAAACAAATGGGAAAATCACTCTACACAAAAAGAGTGAATCGCTGTGATTTTCACTATAAGGTTTGACTTTCAATGATCAGAACTGCAAATGTGTACATTCTGCTTAAGACTCCATGTAAAACAATAACCAGAGATGAAGATAGGCAGGGGGACAAACTTTGCTTTACTGTGTTTATCGCTCTAAGAACAAACTACAGTACAACAAACTGAAGTAACTTTAACACCATCTTATCCAAGGCAGTATTATCAATAATATTCTTTGGCGTAATTATGACATATTGATCTCACGGAGATTTAACAAAAAGGAAGAAAGAAAAGTACTTCTAGCTGCAGTACACAGATCCAAAACCAAAGCTGTTCCTCTGCCTGACTCATTTTTAAAAATTATTATTAATAATCATCTAATTATGGAAATGTTTTGTCAAACAGCCCAACATGGAATACCCTGCAGCTAATGCTGGTGTTATGGAGTAGTTGAATGGGATTCAGCAACTCAGCTTGCCAAATAGCTTCATAGCATGTCAAATTTCAAAAGCAGCATTTGATAAATCAGAGGCCAGTGGCAGAAGATGAACCACAGATCAAGGAAGTGTGCCACTGTATTGCATGCTCTCAGAACAAGTTCCAAAATTGATTCTCAGCTGCTGACTGGCCATCAAGGCAACCTGTGGGAGCTTTTTCATTTCTTCATGACAGTTTACACTCAGCCAACCTCAGCACGTTTCAGGAATTTAATAAATGCCCAGATCAGAAAAAATAATCCTGATTGTCTTTGACATCAGTGCTTCAGACAATGTCTGAGACTAAGCAAAACTTCTCTGAAATAGCCACAGCTAATTAGTCTACTATCCTGAAAGACTCCTGGGGGAAAAAAAACAGAGTTCTTAGACATCAGTTTAAAATTCCCAAGCTCCCTGTAATAGAAAAGTAAATTGGAAGATAGGGAAGAAAGAAAGGGAAGAAGATATTTGATTCTCTAATGATAGTTATAGATCCTCATAGAGATGTAATAATCAGGCTATTCCCATTTAGGAAAAGCAATATTTATGGAAAGTACAGAAAAAGCAATAGAATTGCTTGGATGAGCCCCTATGTTTTTCTTGGCAAGATTTTTGAAGCAGTTTCTACTGTCTTCTTCCTAGGGCTGAAAATGATTGGACAAAGGTTACCCAGAATGTTTGTCAATCGCAGCCTTATAAAGTAGTAATGGCAGGTGTTCAGTAACCACAGTAGAGGTAATTTATACCTCTACAATTATTTGAACAGTTGATACCTTCCTTCCTTGTTAACAGCAACTGCTACACTCTATTCAACCTGTAAGTAAGATACGGTACATCTTTTGCCATAAATGTTTTGTCTTCATTCTCACAGGTGATTGCAATATCTAAATGTCTCCGTTCCAAGGCTCACTTTGCAGGTACCTTAGGATTTTATGATAATGAAACATCAAAGAACAGATTGTAACAGACTAATGAACATCAACATCATATTTGCAGTTCAGTGATGATTTGTGAACCATATAAAGATGGGTAATCCAATCTGATTAGTGTGTTCATATCAGCCTCATTGACCCCTATTTTTATTTAATTATTTTCCAAAGTAATTCAGTCATTGATGAAGGAAAATCTTGATTTCCAATGGAAAGTATTATTTAGAAGTGCCTTTATAGTATCACTCGATCAGGTGACCAAACAGTAAAAGACTGATTGTATTAAATGAGAAGGATATTTCATTAAAGCCCAAGGGAAGGTTGACAATTATCAATCTCAAGCAAAAAGAATTTGTTTCTTACAGGGATTTCCCCTAAGATTAGCTGTTAACACTCCTTGGTACCCTCAAGCAATGAAACATTGTGAATAATTGGTTAGAAGATTGTGATGGCTTTCTGCCATGTTTACATAAACTGGGATGTAAAATTCAATAATGGTAACAAAGAGATCTGGGGAGTGGAGGCAAATAAAAAATATGCAGCATGATTTGTGTATCGGGGTTACACTTGGGATACCAGTATATAAAGTCAGTGTATGAGGTTGCAGCACGGTTTATTTAAAACAACTGTGTGTCGGAATCCTATAAGGGCAAGAAGATGGACTAATATAGGATATTTGTCCCAATTTACAGAAAAACATCATTTTAATAAACCAGCAGCTCTATTTGACCTTTCATTCCAGAGGGCGATGTATGGCGATGCTTTACAAATTCTTAATATGGTATTTCTAACCCCTTGGAAAAAGATTTTACAGTTTGCCTAGGTTTTCAGAGATAAGGAGAAGAGTTACTGTAAGATCATGCCCCATTCTGGAACATCACATCTTTTTGCAGATCCTCATGCCACAGTTGGAGTCTAGATCTCTTGGGAAATTGTGTGCAAGTTTTCCGGTCTGTTCTGCCAGCTGCTCTCCAGGGTTTCAAACAGAGGCTTTTCCCTTGACTGGAACAGCCAGAAAATGCAAGCATGTGTTCTATAAATGAACTACAATTCTTTCATAATTAAAACAAAAATTGCTTCTCTTCAGTCAGTTCATATTATCCAAATTAATTCTTCAATCAAGCAGCAGGGCAAGTGTTTTCCCCCAGACCTTCATGGATTAGAAATGGATTTTTTTTTCCCTATCATGTGGGCAAACCCCCAAAGCAAACACATGTAAAATGGAAAAAAAGCTTGGGATATATGGATGAGATGGATCCCTTTCTTGTCCTCTGTACAAGTTTATTCTTATATTAATAATGCATTTACTGCAACTCTGCTCATGCAGTTATTGGCATTTTATGGACCACCTAGACTATTAACTTGGCAGCCAATTTCCTTCTTTCTTTTTTTGGTCTGTTTTCATAGAACATAGACTTTGCGTGTACATTATATCCTCAAAAGTCCTTTTGCTTTGCTTTACGAATACTGTCTATATTGCTTGCCAGACTAGAGATTTATTTGCTCTTCATATTCTTAAGAGAATGTTTTGTAACTTGGCGTGAAAGAAATTTCAAGCTAGATACACTCTTTGGCCACAGGTTCATTCTGTAAATAAAATTGCCAACCATTGAGTTTCTCCGGATAGTTTAAGATGGCAAGAGATGTACACGCTGTCAAGTCCACTTTCAAAAGTGAACATAGTAATCTGAACTAATTAGCATCCTCTTTCATTAACTAGAAATCTTCTTGATGCTTAAAGTTCCTTTAACTGCACTTGTTTAATTTTAAATATTTGTCCAGTTATAAAAAATATAATTACTGGTACATCTCCATTTATTGAAGGCAATAGCCTTTCTTTGGGTACATTTCAAAGCCATCATTTTTAAACCTTTGTAGGGATGTCTGCTCAATGTTTCAAATTTTCTGGTAAAACAAACAACACAGAGGATTTTCAGAGTTTTACGGGAAGGCCATTTTTATTTTTCAGAGAAACACATCTTCAGCTGGGATACAGAAAAATGACCTTCCATCAGAAAGAGGACTGTAGAAAATGATTGTTATCTGAGGTGTCCTGGATCTAAGAGCTATAAGTGTCATCCCCAACACTTCAAACTGTGATCCTTTGCAATGTCATTGTAATCTAGCCCTATCAACTTTCTCATACCTGCATCCTTTGCTACTTCTATCTTCTGAAAATTCTTTAAAGGTATTTCTAAACAGGATACATTCCAATCAACAAAACCGAGTACAATTAGACATGTGCCGCCATCCCTCAAAAGTGACAAGAGATGTTCTTGGTAGGGATGAGGGAGGAACACCTGGAGAGTACACCAAATTTATATAGACCCAGCAGGGTCACATAAGGTATGCTGTAGTAGCTCCCAATTTTAAAAAGGGGCATCTATATTGGACAATAATGATATGAAACAAAACTGGATGCAGTGGAAACAGCAAAGGAATAATTTCATACTACGCAGCAGGAGTGGGTTCTAACATACCTCGCCGCCGGTTCGCTGCCTCCCGCACTGCGTGGGCACACCTCGTAGGCATGGGCGCGCCCCATGGGCATGCACATGCACAGTAGAAAAAAATTCCACCCCCCCAAAAAAAGGCCAAAAACAAGATGGTGACGCATGCGCAGTGCTGGAAACTTGGCTTCTGCGCATGCGCAGAAGAAAAAACCCAGAAAAAATCCCCGCCAATTTTCCCCCCCA
>JANHFT010006140.1:60543-74461 GCA_032467955.1 Pseudoxenodon macrops | reverse complement strand
AGTATAAGATGCACCCAAATTATCAGCCCCAATTAGGGGGAGAAAAGGTGCATCTTATACTCAGAAAAATACGGTAATTAAATTTTAAATAATTTTAAATAATATTTAAAAAGAGAACTGAATTTGTAATAAATCTTGTCAAATATTCTGTACACAGTAGATATTCAGTATTTAAATGCAGTGAGTTGTTTCATATTGCCTCATCCTAAATTATATTTTATGAGTTATTGCATTTAAGGTTTGCTACGGTAATATGTCAGACAGAATACATTAATGCTGTCCACTCCAAACCCCTTTAATAGTATTTCTTGTAATTTTATATTGTTCAGACAGAAAGTAGAACTTTTTCCCCTGCACAAATAACAGTGCAGTTGTGGGGTTGTTGTTGGGTTTTTTGTTCTTTCTCGTTGTTTTGCAGAGAACTATATTTAAAGCTAATCATATTAATAACCACCATAGATAGCTGGGCACATAAAGAGCATCCTTCCTTATGATTCTTCTGTTCTCACTGACAGCGTTAGAAACTGAATTACAGTGTTGGGTAAAAAAATAATATATAATTTGTGTTAAGGCCTGTGGCTAGGGTTACTAATTTTAGAGGTACGGTGACTTTATAAGTGTAATATTTAGGAAAATAAAGCCCAAAACAAAGAGTAGTTGTTCAGAATGTCATCTGTAAAGATCATACCTTTCCTAAAATCTATTACGTACATCTGCCTATCAAAGAAAGTGAGTCTGGAACTATTTTATTTCATAGTGCCTCAAAATGAGAGTTGTGAGATAGAAAACGTATTAATGTTTAAAATCCTCTGTATCAAATGTATGTATTTGAACCTAGTATGTTTTAGCTTTTGTTTACACGTCCCTAATCGTAATATAATGTCCCTTCATATTGTTTACATTTCCATCATACTTTTGAAGTGCCTTTATACATTCTAGATATTTTCTGTTATCAGGTATGACCATTACATCATTTTATAAAAGTTACCTTGAAGATCATAACATGATGTAAATTTTAACCTTTTTGACAACACATTTTCCTATTGATCCATGTGTATATCATAACCAATATTTTTAGCTCACTTTATCATGCACTCCTCTTTAACCTGTCCTTCCTCTGTTTCAAATTTCAACCAAGGTTTATACATTTTAGCAATGACACGTTCATCACTGCTACACAATTGTATTTCAAATTCTGTCTTACTTGGCTCCATACCATACATCTTCAATAGGTGTTGAATCTTTCTGGTAACTTTTAAGTGGGAAAACTATTGACAACTATATCTTTCTACTATTAATTTTTCTTTTGTTTAATTGTATATTCCTCTTGATTATTTTCCAAGAACGCCTGGTACATTAACCATTTGTAATTGCATTCTATTTCTCTTATATAATATGCTTCTTGTTTGGAGATCCATAGAGATTTCCCTCAGCCAGAACCAATTTTATAGTTCATGTTATAAATGCTAACACCTCCCATTGAGCTGGTTACAGGGGCATCTAACTTGCCATAGGTCCCCATCTAAAAGCATTGGCACTCTGTTTCATAAATATGTTATATAATTATAGACCTTAAGGCCCATGATCAGGTCTTAATAACTTTTAGTATAGTATAGTATAGTATAGTATAGTATAGTATAGTATAGTATAGTATAGTATAGTATAGTATAGTATAGTATAGTTTAGAATTATATCAGATTTATATGATATAATATATTGTGACATATAATATATATGTGGGTATATGCATAATTTTGTATTTATCTGTTTTGTCATGCTTATGGGTGTATATTGGAGGTGGCAAAATTCATTTAACAACTTTTCGTTTAATAACAACTACTTGTATACTCTCTTTTTTTAAAGTGAAGCAACTTTAGATCTTTTGGTGTTTCTTCAGAATTGCTTATGGATGAATCTTCCTTTAATATTTGATCTCAAAATCTCAAAATGATTGAAATAAAAGACAATTGGTCTTAGAAATATATTACTGATGCAAATTGAATCCGTTCAAGTCTTAAATTTCCACCCAATTAATTAAATCAGAATTAAATCACATATGCCTCAAGAGTATAAATTTTATTTTTAGCTATTCATCAGAACCGAATGAACTTTTGAAAAATACTAAAATAACTATAGGTTGGCGAAATTCATGAAGTTTCATAAAGACCAGTTTTAAAGTCCACTACTTTTAATGTGTCCATAATGTTTTTGTTTTTCACCAAGATGACATTTACGAGAAAGTTAAATTGTTCTTATGGATGAAGAGTGCCAAATTTACAGCAAGATGTTACCAAAAAAAGGGCAATTTTCAAACCTCATGCTGGAGGTTTTAAAATTGTTTTTTTTTTTGTAACATCTTTGTTCCAAGATAGAATATGATGATATTTACAATGCAAAATAGCTCCCAGATAAATTGTGTGAGTTTTGTGAAAAGAGAAGGGCAATAGGTAAAAAATGACAATGCCTCTTCCTGAATTCAAAGCAGCATCTGTCAAAGGTTTAGCATGAGTTGAAGTATTAAAGGTTAATTATCTAGTCTTTTCCATCATACTGTGTAGTTGTTAAGCTAGTCATCTAGCTAAACTTGCTCTTACAATAGTATTATGTAATTCTTAAAGATGAGAGATAGACCAGTAATGAAGTGGAAACCAATGGTAAAATAGAGAACCTATCTCCTGAAGTTTCTCCACCTCAAACTTTATGAACTGACTACTGATATTCTGATCAAAAGATTAGTGGGTTTAATAATAGGCTTGATTATAAGAGTCACTTTAATTGAAGACAAGCCTAATTAAAGTGGGTCACTTTCCTCAGACTCTTCCACATTAGGATGCTTATATAAACAGGAAAACAAATAATTTTGTTATGCCCACTTGCAACTTGTTGAAGTTCCAAAACAGTAAAGCAAACTTGGCTTTGGAATATGATGTCCTAGTATCTTCTACTTTCTACAACTGTCCCAAATTAATAGGATCTATTCAAAACCTTGTCTATGGAATACTCTCCACACACCCTACCTTTATGATATGGAGGATCTCAACCCTCTTGACATTTTGCAGACAAACTGAAACAAGTGTTGTTTCAATGTTTCAAATTTAATCTATTAATTAGTTTATTGGATAACTATAACATTTATCTGATTATTGGCAAAATTGATTAACCATGAGTATTGGGCTTCAGCTGTTTGCTTTTGGCCTTGTACTTTTAACTGAATAACAACACACAGCTTTAATGTAACTTGTGGTGGGTTTCAGCAGGTTTTGATCAGTTCTGGAGAATCGGTAGCGGAAATTTTGAATAGTTCGGAGAACTGGTAAATACCACCTCTGAGTGACCCCACCCCCATCTATTCTCTGCCTCCCGAGTCCCAGCTGATCGGGAGGAAATGGGGATTTTGCAGTATCCTTCCCCTACTATGCCCATAGAACCGGTAGTAAAAAAAGTTGTTTAGGGGTCTGTAATGTTTAATTAAATTAAGGTTAATAACATAATTTACAATGTTTTGAAAAGGGATCCACAAACATTTTAAGATGTTGATTTGCCTATAGCAGAGATACAGCCTTGAAGTGTTAATTCCGAGAGACTAAATTGTAGCTTCGGAATACTCATTCGAGCAAATTAGCAGCAATCATTCCAGTTGCCATTAGACACTCCTGATGGGGCTGTTTACTAACTCAATAGTAAAAGAAGTAGCATACAGTAAATGGAATTTCCTTATACGGTTGTTCTTGGTACTCAACCGCTTTGAAACTCAAATTTCATACCCAGTGCATTTTTACGTGAAACATTTGTCCTAGTATTCATCATTTGTTGTGTACTCGATGTACAAGCTAGAACCTGTTGGTGTCGGTTGCCTTGTGACTCACTACAATATTCCTTATGGCAAAAAATTGTTTGGTACTCATCATTTTTGGTACTCATTGCATCTCCGGAACCAATTAACGTTGAGTGCTGAAGTACTACTGTAACGTTAATTATGCAAATATCAATTTCCAGGATTTGTTCACTGATTTGTTTGGTTTCAGCATTCCAAGAACCGATGACTCAAATGGATCATCACACTATTGCAGTAGGCAATGCTCTTGTTCAAGTTCATGACTTGTCCCTCTAGGATTTGAGGCGACCAAAAATGTTACGCTGTGTACAGCACCTCAGAATTGGATAGTGTTGATTGGACATTCACAAATCAGAGTTCTGCTACTCTGGGATCTACTACTTCATGGGATACTCCCTTGAAATATGGCTGTTCTATTTTTACTCCTTATCATGTCCTATCCTTTGTTCTGATTCCCTCTGAGACAAGCCTGCCCTTATGGCAAATCCAGGCAATTTGGACTGTACACTTTTCTTGAAAGAGAATAATGCAATATATCCTCAGGCAACTTTGTCCTTGTTTGATCAGAATATTCATGTACGTGAAGTGGATGAAACGGGAGTAGGGAGGCCTTTAGCAAGAACATGATTGATCGATGACTCAGCAAGAAGGGGCTGGCACGAAAGTATGATGGCAGTGTGTGAACAACTCACCAATGTAGAGGACACCTTAATTGCAGGTAAGTAAGTGACTGCAGATCAGAGACGTGAATAACCTTTTTTTCTTTCTTTCTTTCTTTCTGCTGAGCCTATGAAGAAAAAATCTGCGACTGAAGTGCCATTGGTGCCATGGCATATTGACGGAAAGCTATTTTTAATTTTATGGCAACTACTTATCTAGAATGTTGGATAAGGCCATTGTTTTCTTCTGAGTCATAGGCATTGATATACATTGACAGGGCTACGTGACTGAAGGAGAAGAGAATCTTACTTTATCTTAATCTGTTTTAGGACTGTCTTCCCTTGATTGTATTTATCTCTGTATCTATCTCAGTGCCCAGAGTGCAGCTGGATGGAAAGATCTGCCCAATGTTCCACCAATAGAGATCCTTCGTGTGAAATGAGCTTTCCTTTGGCACAGCCTGGATTTCCTCCTTCTATATTGTATAATGTTAGTCTATGAATAGCAACAGAAGCAAATAACTTATCGGCATGTTCCGAGTAATGACCCCGCCCCTAATTATTCCTGTTCCCGTGCCAGAGTTATGTAAGATACGTATGTGTGTGAATGTATTCATATTCATATATTCAACTTGGGAGGGGCATTTTGGGGATGAACTGTTGTGAGCATAGGGAGATCTATGGGAAATACCCCTGAATCTCATCCTTAGCAAACAATTTAATCATCCCCCCCCCCCAATAAGGCTTTGTGCTTTCCTCCTTTGCTGAATGCAGAATTATAATATTACTATGCTGGCTATTGTTTTAACTAAGTAAAAAATTAAACTCTTCCCTGTGAGAAGAGAATATTATAGTACTGTAATAGTTTTGCAGAGTTCTGTACCCAAAGGTGGGTTCCTACCAGTCTATAGAACCGGTAGTAACTTGGCGATGACATCACGGAGCTGGTCCTGTTGATGTCTCCATGGGCGGCGGCGCCATCTTGGATTTTGCTTCTGCGCATGCGCCAGTGCATGATGCACCAGGCCTGTAGGCTGCAAGTTTGACACCCCTGTCAGAGTGTGTTAGAACTGCGCATCCCAAAATCCTTAAGTTTGATTTCCTATCCTTGGAATTCTGGGCATTGAAGTCCTAATACATTTGGAGCATACTGCCTTATGGACAATTGCAATACTGGATCAGAAATCACTATTCAACTTCTGTCCCATGAACTGTTCAAGGACAGATATTTTATCTTTGTGTTTGTAGTTGCAATTAGGTACTCTTAGATCTTAAACATGACGATTGTATGATCTCTCAGAGTGTCATGTGTCTTATTTGAAAGAATCACCATCTGTTTTAAAATATATTTAACATAGATTATTTTCTATCATATAACCAACCACTTTCTGATTATAAAATATTACTTTTCACTAATGCAGTTGATCAGCTTTATCCAAGTGGGGCTCGTTGTTCCAATGCTAGTCCAGTGTTTTGATGCCAACTTGGTCCTTTTCTTCTGATCAGAAATTAAGGCCCAGAAAAAAGTTTTGACCTCATTCTGTGAGGTCAAGAAGAATCCGGACTAAACTATCCTCACTAGCGCCAAAGATTTGATTGTTTGGTAAATGGGGGTGGGTGGGGAATAATAAGGAGACAAACAGGAAACTCAAGAATTGTGCATCCACAATTTTAAGCTTTTTCTCTCCCCTAGAACAGTTATTTCATTTTGCTCATGCTTTCTTTTTTGGGGAAGGGACCTCATGGACACGTGCTTCAAGTCATTAATGCCCCAAAGGAGCTTTCTTTCTCTTCTCCCTCTTGCTCCCTTGTCCTTAACCATTTCTTAATTCAGAGACTTTACTTCTTCTTTCTTCCTCTGACATTAATAGCATGTTAATGAGTTCCCAAAGTTTTTTCCCTCCTCCCCTCCTTTTCCCGACACTATCAAAGCAGTAGCTACTTCCCTTTTTTTAAACAAAACAAAACAAAAAAAAAGGTTGCAAAACCACATAGTCCTGAGCAGTTGCCAAAAAAGCTGCCTTGCCTTGGCTCTTCTATCGAAAAAGGAGGGGCAGGATTCCCGGTTCCACTAGTGTTAGTGTGTGTGTGTGTGTGTATGCGTGCGGGGTGGGGGGGATGGTTATCTGGGACCAATAGACCAGAAGCCTCAACCCCTGTGGCCTGTCTGGCATTCAGGTCTTGTTTTCCTTCAGCAGAAAGAGACCCAAGAGCTCCAATCCCAACATTGCTGGATTACTTATAGGACATAGGAAAGACACCAGGAAAAGAACTGAAATGGATGCTTGAGATCACGGACAAATAGAAAGAGAGAAAGGACCAAAAGGGCCCTCAGATCAGAGGAGATGGTGAGAAAGATTCAAATGCGTAATAAAGCAAGATCTCATCATCTTTCTCCCTCCCTTTTTTTAACCCCAAAAGCAGAAGGATTTCCCACAGATCCAGTAAATATTGATAAAATATATTCTCTTTCCTGAAGAAGCCTTTGGTTTTCTTTCCCTTTTTTCCAGTTGTTTGCAAAACTGGGCTTGTGAGAAAGTTCTAAAGAAAGGAAGGAAATACATAAATAAAAGGGCAGCGAACAGGAGTGGGCATCACATACTGTAACAACTGGCTCGCCCAGAACTGAAAATGTGAGAGCGCACGCGGCCTTCTGCACATGTCTCCGGCATCGAAAAACTGGCGATTATATAGGAAGTGATAGTGCCAGGGCGGGTGGATGGGCCCAGCTGCCGGTTTACCTGAACCGTTAGCAGCCCACCACTGGAAGCGAGGGAAATGTTAGAAGAGTGTGCCCAAGTGTCAATCCAGATGGGGCTCAGCCTCAGAAAATATCACCATACATATGGCCTCGCCTCCTTCTCAATTAAAATATAGGAATGGAGAAAGCCAGTTTGCAATGGTAGCTAAGAGTCTGGAAAGATTCTCAGTCATCCAGGTCATGTTTGTCCCAAAGGTACTTTTTCTGGAGGCAACTGGACTTTTTTATTCTTTTGAAGATGTTTCGCTTCTCATCCAAGAAGCTTCTTCAGCTTCCATTCCCCACTATCCTGTCAGAGCTGAAGAAGCTTCTTGGGTGAGAAGTGAAACGTCTTCAAAAGAAAAAACAAACAAACAAGAAAGTCCAGTTGCCTCCAGAAAAAGCACCTTTGGGATATGGTAGCTAAGACACCAAGGTAGAAACCTGGTGATCATGAGTTCAAGCCAGGGGTGGGTTCTAACTTACCTTGCCGGCGGTTTGCTGCCTCCCGTGCTGCGTGGGCACGCCTCACGCACGTGCACATGCACAGTAGAAAAAGGGCCTGCAAAATTCCCCCCTCCAAAAAAGGCCAAAAACAAGATGACGATGCATGCACAATGCCGGAAACTCGACTTCTGCGCATGCGCAGAAAAAAACAATTTAAAAAAATCCCCCCCAAAAAAAGATGGTGGTGCCCACAGAACAGCAGAACCAGCTCCATGATGTCACCAGCGGCCTACTACCTACTCGGTAGAACCGGTCCGAACCGGTAGGAACCCATCTCTGGTTCAAGCCCCGTCTTCCACACAGTGTGTGGTGACCTTTGGCCAATCACTCTCTCTCAGCCCTAGAAAGAAGGCAATGGTAAGCCATTTTCAAATTCTTGTCAAGACAGCTATAGAAACAGATCTAGGCAGTCAAATAAAATAATAAAATAAACATAAAATAAATAGGGTAGCTATTCTTTTTTAAACATTATATTTTTGGCCTAAGGAATGACATAGATCAGTCTCTGAGGAGGTGACTGCTTTCAGAGAATGCCAACAACATCAGGACTTCTTTCAAAGGTGTTAGGAAGAGGCAGGGGGATTTCACAATGAACATTCTGGGATCATTTCCCCAGTCTAGCCATTGTCTCAGAACACCCAGATTGGGCTTCTGCAATTATAGCTATCTATAAAGACATTTCAAAATTTTCCGCTGGCTGAAAATACCTGTTTTTATAGCTGATTTGCAGAAGCCACAGGGAAGAGAAACTTCCCAAACTTCAAATATTTCTATTGGCTGTCCAGCTATTTTATTTTTATATTTTTATTTTATGCTTTTATTTTTAGTATCGGTCAAATTGATAGCGTTTTACTTTAGTTCTGGATCTTGAGGTCTATAAATATTCCCACATGGACTTGCCCATAGAATAAGGGTGCTTTTAGAGGCTCTTTCCTAGGAACATCTGTCTCAGATTGGATGGGTGTCAGAAAAGCTGGAAAATTGACATGGTACTTTTTCCCCTGCTTTTTTATATTTTTATTTTAATTCCAGGCCTTTTCTTCCTAGAGTTTTTCCCATATGCTGGTTAGAGCTGATTTCGGTGTGAAGTTTCTTTTCGTCTGTGTTTTTTCACGTTTGTTCTATTAATATATGTTAATAAATGTTTATATATCAATTGTTCGGGAAATGACTGCATATGAAGCTTGAATTTACATTTCTGCGTAAAAGCAAAAAACAAAACAAAAAACAAAATACGATTTCATGCTAAAAGCCATATGGAAACTATTAATGTGTCAAACGTAATATCTAATACAAGACTGAGGCATTGTTTTATGCATGGCACCCAAAGCTGAAGAAAATACAACAGATAAGAAAGTTTGTGTACAAAGCAGTAGCTTCCGAAAGGTTTTGAGCAGCCTGTCCTAATTTAGGACCTTTTAAATATTTCAACTTTGAGTTCCATTTACTTTCATCGCAGCTGTATCGCTGGAACTGATGGGAGAAATGCTATTGGTCCAAACATCTGGAGAAAGCAGTTTGGATCAGGCTGGACTATGGTAACAATAGCTCATCTGATTAAAGGAGGAAAAGTAAGCAGTTACATACAGTAGTTAAGTGTTTTATGAAATCATACCAATTGCATTCTCCTTTAGGACTTCCATTTGACTTGACATCAAAACATGTCAAAAAGCATGTCAAAGAAAGGCAGCTGATCAATGGAGAATAAAGCATGACTACAGGGACACTGAGAACCTTCATCCTGAGATGGAGAATTATATTATGGGGAATGATATTAGGAATGAATCTTAAAATGCTCAAAATCTCTTTCATCTTCAAACATTCAGAAGGTGCCAAAGTCTGAAATGAATTTTCTCCTCTCTGCGTTAATATTTGAACATGGAAAGCCTTGTTGCCCTTTGACCTCATAAGTAAGAAACCATCTGCACAGCACATGTAAATCTGCATCTGTCCACATTCAGCTTTACTATTTAATTTGGAAGACAAATGGAAAGTACTTTTTTTTAAAGAGCTGTATATGGGGTTGGTGCTCTAAAATGATGTCCTCATTAGAATTAACTCTGCCAAAGCCCTCTCTTCTAGGAAGTGAAGCTGAGGGCCAACAATTTCCTTGCAACACTTTGAAACCAAATATTTGGGCCCAGATTTGCCATCTTCCTCCCTCCCCATCTTTTACTGATTATATGAGCGTCATATTTTACTATCTGAAAGCATTAGAGAATTCGTTTCTTGGTCCCAAACCATCTTGCTGAAAAGGCCTTCCTTGTGGCTAATAATGTCAGTGCATTCTCAAAAACGAACTCTAGTTTCTGTTCCCACTAAAATTCTCCCCCACTTGCAAATGGGGTTACAGAATCTGTTTCTAATATACAGATAATTGATGGTGTTGGACTTCATGTAATAAGTTAATAAATTAAATGTTGTAGATCGTAGGTGTTCCTTGCCAGCTCCTCCTCCTCCTCCTTCCTTGCTGTTATTTAGTGTTTTTTCCCTCTCAATATTTTCAATTTGTTCTCATGACATATTAAGACAGCTTGAGCCAAACTGTGCAATTAGTGTATGGGATAGAGGTTTGTACGAACCAAAACAGTCAATTGGACAAGGTATACACATATATATCTATATAGTTATACACACATACATACATGTTAGACACAATAACAATTCTCTTTTAAAACCTGTACAGCTGAGTAGTCCTTTTTCAAGGACTTCATGACCTCCCTCTTCCCTCATAATTACAGCATAAGGCTATCAATGGTGGGATTCACAATTTTTTTACTACTGGTTCTGTGGGCGGGCTTGGTGGGTGTGGCAGAGGAAGGTTACTACAAAATCCCCATTTCCTCCCAATCAGCTGGGACTCGGGAGGCAGAGAATAGATTGGGGCAGAGCTAGTCAGAGGTGTTATTTACCGGTTCTCTGAACTACTCAAAATTTCCGCTACCGCTTCTCCAAAACTGGTTAGAATCTGCTGAATCCAAGGTTATACTGTAAGCTTGTATCATGGGCTTCTGTAATAACCAGAAATTATAAAGTCCATCTGTTTTCTTTTTCTTACATTCAACTGTAACAACCCTGCATTTGTGTCTGGTCCTTGCTTGTATTATAAATATGGTAAGTATTGCATTATATCAATTATCTAAGACCACAAACAAGCAACCTCTCCAAACTAGCCAGCATACAGTTCCAGTTGTTAACCTTGCTTTGACCTAATCTACAATAAGTCAATGCAACCTATTTTGGACACTGCAGTTCATCCTTTCCAGAGGTGGATTCCTACCGGTTCGGACCAGATCTATAGAGTAGGTAGTAAGCCGCTGGTGATGTCATGGACGCCGCTATCTCTCTCTTTTTTTTTTTAAGAATTTGGGGATTTCCCCCCGTTTTTTGTTCTTCTGTGCATGCGCAGAAGCTGTGTTTCTGGTACTGCGCATGTGTCGCCATCTTGTTTTCAGCTTTTTTGGGGGGTGTATTTTTTGCACTGCGCATGCACGCACGTGGCCACGAGGTGCGGCCACGTGACGCGGGAGGAAACGAACCGGCGGCAAGGTAAGTTAGAACTGATCCATTCATAAGTCTGTTCCACTCTTCCATTAATGTCAATGGGTGAGGTATTATTAACATGATTTCCAGTTTTACTTTGGTATCTTAAACTGAGCTGGAAGTGCTGTGGAGATCCTGAATCCTGGAGGCTGTGGCATCTGAATGAGCTGAAATTAAATCCACGCAAGATGGAGTTGCTCTGGCTTGATCTGGCTTTTGAGGCTGGCTTTGCATTGGGTTACCTTCTGCCCAAAAGAGCAAGTCCATGACATGGGATCCTCCTGGACTTGGCCTCCTGCCTGAACAGCAGCTGGAAACTGTAGCCAAGGAGTGTTTGTGTGGTTTACTCAGTTTTGTTTGGTATATCAGTTATGAGCTTATCTGAACAAGTTACCCATACAACAATGACTCATGTGATTAGTACCACACAGTTCGACTGCTGCATCATGCTTGACCTGTCCTGGAAAGTGATACAGAAACTGCAATTGGTGAAAAATCAAACAACCAAACTATTAAGGGGGGCGATTCAATTTAATAAGCACCCATCCACTCACCCAGTCAAACCATCCAGCAAGAACCAGTGGTTTGCTCCCTATACTAACCATTGATAGACTCTCTAATCCAATTAATGTATAGTTATTGTATACTATTTCTACTTCAAATAGACATTTATGATCATACTGTATTTTTTTCAAACAGTTAAGATATATAATAGGACATTTTTAAGCTAAGAT
Organism: Pseudoxenodon macrops; assembly: GCA_032467955.1. NCBI lineage: Eukaryota > Metazoa > Chordata > Lepidosauria > Squamata > Pseudoxenodontidae > Pseudoxenodon > Pseudoxenodon macrops. The sequence goes on along the minus strand of JANHFT010006140.1, from coordinate 62,443 downwards.
TTTAACTTTCTATTTAGTTTAGCTTTCTGCCAATACCTCGCATTGGCTGTACTGGAAATATTTTAAAATGAAAAACAAACAAACAAACTAGGTGCTTAATGCTTCTACGTAAATCAGTGGAACTCCAGATTATTCTAGTCTGATTGTCTCATGCAGGTAACACACTGCTTTTTCATCCAATAAGAGCAGTGGTTGGATTCAAATAATTCCACCATTGTTTCACCAAAAATGTGAGTGTGTGTGTGTGCATGCGCGCAGCTTCCGTGCATGCACGGCTACCCTCAAGTGGCAAGGCTCAACCAAGCAACTTTTGGGGCCTTCTCCCCTCCATCTCTGCTCTCCGGGAGAGCGGCTGCTTCTCTACGCACTGCTGGGAGAATGTCTTGTGCAATTTAGCAGCTATGAGCTGCCGTTTTCCTCTAAGTCCCATCTGGAAAGTGCTGCGGCACAGAAAAGCGGCAACAATGTTGAATGCTGTTTCTCTCCTCTGCAGTGCAAGAGCAGCAGCGGAGAGAAGCAGCTTCCGACGCGGAGAGCACATGGAGCATCTCAGTGAGCAACCGAGGCTACCAAGGGACAGAGGAACTGGCTGCAAGATCTCCAACTGCAGCACTTTCCGGATGGGACTTCTTACAGGTAAGAAGAACCGTCTGGTCCATTCCCAAACTGCTTCGGCCCTCCTGTGCCCATGTTGCTACCCTGTAGCCCTTAGGCTTAGCGCGGCAGGCTGCAGGCCAAATAAATTGCTTTGGCCTGGGGGGGCGTAGTTTGAGATCAGAGGGGGACGGTGGCATGCGGGCAGATGCTCCAGGGCAAGGCTGGAGTGGGGGAATGGCACATTCCCTGACCTGGCCAAGGTAAACGTCGAGCAGGCAGAGGCTCCAGGGCAAGGCCAGAGCTGTGGAATGGCTCATTCCTGGGCCCCGACCCGAGGCGAAGGGCGAGAGGGCAGCATTCTTACCTTTGGTGAGCAGAGCGGGTGAGACATGGAGATTAGCTGGGCTGCATGGTGAAGGCAAGAGGGTGGGGTGGGGCGGGGTGGATGGGACCAGCTGGTGGTGCGATTTCTGGTTCTCTGAACTGAGCAGAATTGTAACAACCGGTTCGCCCAAACCGCTCCGAACTGGCTGAATCCCACCCCTGAATAAGAGACACAAATGGGTTAAAATGACTTCTCTGTTTTTATATATATTGGGACTTTTGAGAACACCTTTTCTATTTCTTATGTGTTTATAATGCATTTGAACATCCATTTGGATTATTTCCACATTGTCTGTATTTAGTGTGATATTTGCAGCACCATAATCATGGGCATGTGCAGACAATATGTGCCTCCGCAGTGGCCAATAGCTGAGTGTCTCTTGGGTCTACTACTGGCCAGGCTCCCTTACGTATTGAGTTATGAAATAACCAAAAAACAAAACAAAATCCCTTTGAATCCCTTTTCCAGAAGAAGAAGAAAAAATTGGCTTGCTGGCATCCCTTATCGCCCATAACTACATCTTTCTCAATATGTTGATTTCCTCCCATTGTTCAGTAGTAGAGAGACATAAGAATGTACAACATGTACATTGAAACTTTCAAAAGCCCCACAGATTTTTCTGAGAGCTGCACAAGATTACAAAGAGAGCAGCGTTATTACAGTCCAAAGCCTTTCTGCATTGCTGTGATGAAGGATTCATTAAACCAGTGGACTGGGAGAGCTAACAGGATAACTAGAAGACCTTGGAAGTCTTCCAGTCCAACTCCCCGTTCAAGAAGGAAATCCCACACCATTTCAGACAAATGGTTGTCCAATCTCTTCTTAAAAACCTCTAGTGTTGGAGCACCAACACGGAAGGGAAGAAATATTGTAAAATCGCGTCCTACTGAGAGATTGTGAGAATGGTGCCTACTTCTT
>JANHFT010006140.1:25684-44656 GCA_032467955.1 Pseudoxenodon macrops | reverse complement strand
ATGTGAATTTCGTTTATGGGTATACTGTGTATACCCAATACAATGGCAATAAAGTAATCCAGAGGTGGGTTTAAATCTTCTTATTGCCGGTTTGCTCAAGGACACGCTGTGGCCTTGCGTGCATGCACAGTGCTTTTAAAAAGTTTCTGAGCATGCGCAGATGCAAAATCCAAGATGGCGGCTGAAAGAACCGGCTTGGGAGTGTGGCTAGCCTGGGTTACTAACGGTTCTACCGAACCATGCTGGTAAGTTACTAACGGTTCGGTAGAACCGGACTGAACTGTTAGGAACCCACCTCTGAAGTAATCTCTTTAAACAAAATCCTTAACCATTATCATAAACCAATGAGACAGGTTTAGAAAATATATTAGGGTGAATATTCTGAAACTCTCTCTCTTGGCTGACAACAAGCTATAGTTTTTACAGATTAATGCAAGGAATAAGACACAGAAAATATATTTAAATGGGTGATGACCTTCCACCATTTTTGTTTTCTTTGGGCCAGAATGGGCCCCAGAGTGATTCTTGGAAATGAGGGGTCCTTGATGCTCTCTGAGCTTGCTTCTTTTCTTGCAGATGTTTCATTACCAAAACTAGGTAACATCACCAGTGCTAGTAAGGAGAGTGATTTGCTATCAATTTATATTCTAGTGGCATGCCTGTCAGTATTAGTGGGAGTGGTCTTAGAGATTCTTTTGTTGGGCTGTTTACTGTTGGCAGTTTGGCAGTTTCTTGATTGGGGCATTGTTTATCTGATTGTTAATATGATGTTGGAAATACAACCTGTGAACATTGGCTCCTTGGAATTTTTTGTTTGTTTGTTTTTTGCAAAACATGCTTTGTGACATCATAACACAAACCATCATCAGGATGCAAATGTGAAAGGTGAGGGTTGGCAACATCATGTCAAGAAACCCATTTTGCATTCCCCCCCCATGCACACACCCCACACATCATTTTGGTTAGCACAAACCTGTTTCCTTGAAGGAAAAAATGTTTAATTGTTCCTGATTAGCTAAGAAAAACCAACCAACCAATAGACCATCAGACGAATCAACCCAAAGTTCTCACTTGAGACACAAATTATCCTAGTTTGGACCAGAGGTGAATTTCTGCCGATTCGGTTCTATAGAACCATTAGTGGAGATTTGCCTCTGCTTGCCAAACCAACAGCGATGGCTGACTGGCCACGCCCCTGAGCCAGTTCTCCGGGAGGGAATCGGTCCTCCCGGTGGAAATTGGCTCAAAAATAACCCTCTGCAAAGCCTCCTGCGCATGTGCAGACAGTTATTTTTGAGACAATACCCAGATGGATGAGGGCGCATTTCTATCGCAACCAGAACTGTTAGGAAAGGTAAGTAGAACGCACCCCTGCTTTGGACATATTATGGGAAGACTCTAGCTTTCTGGAGAAGGCTGTATGCTGGAAAAGGATGGAAAAAAGAGAATAAGAATTGACCAAAGGCAAGGTGGATAGACTCAGGTTTAAAGACCTGAGTATCCAGGTTAGGGACATCATTGTGGAGAACATCCATCTATGTAGTCACTCAGTAGTCCACACTGACTCAAGAGCATGTAATCATCAATTGAAAACTGAATTGAAATTGAAAATTGAAATCATGAAAACTGAACACTTGATATCATACTTAAATGAATACTAAATGCTAAAATGAATAGAGATCCTTGCATGAATCTAATCTACGGTAATCTTTCTTGTTCTATTGGAATCTTTGCAAATGGATTTAATATTTACTCTCCAGAAAGTTTAGATTACTTTGCATTACTAGCTCTAGAATGTTTGGGAATTTTGAATTTAAGGTTGGATGGCCTTAAATGACCAAGCCGTTGTACTGCTATTTTGCCTTTTTGTTTCATTTCATTCTGAATGTATAAATATCCTTTTCAAGTTACCAGGCAGTTACTAACAAAATGTAAATCGAAACCACATTAAAACAAACATTCAAATTGTACCTCATCAAAACAACATGGACCATGGGATAGCAGCAGCCAGAGAGTCAGTTAAACTATCTTGCTTTGAAAAAAAAATCCCTGTTAAGAAAACAAACAATCTAATAACAACAATACGCAGAGAAAGAATAATACATGTCAAGCAAAACAAAGCTCATAATAATAAACCATTGAGTGGATTTTTGCCCACAGAACTGGCACACATGGCACTTCGCTGAAAAAGAAAATTCATCAAAGGGTAACTTTTGAACCCGTCTAAGAGGGTGAAATCCAGCGACAAGCACGTGGATTTAAAACGTGAAGAACATATTGGATCGTTGTTTTTTTGTGCTTTTTTAAAATCTGGAAATCCCACAAGCCAGGTAGACCTGTTTTCTTTCTACTGCAGTGTTTCTGTTCTTCATTGAAAGTGATGAGGAAAAAACAATAACGATTTAATTGACCAGTAACAAAAGTCTGACTTAGGTAAAATCGTCCAGGAAGTAGGACCGAGTGAAATCTCTTGTTTAAATGTCAACTGTATGAGGAGGTGCCCAAGAAAGACAAGATGGCACCCACATACCATGCAGCTGAAGACCTGTCTTTTTAATTGCATCAAACCCACATAAAAGAGAGCATGACTTTAATTTATTTACTTTTATTTAGTTTGTCAAACATGTACGAGAAAACAGGTATAAGTATAAACATGGAGAGGAACACAGGAAGAGTATGAATAAATGGGGACAGTAGGACAGGGATGGTAGGCATGCTGGTGTGCTTACAGACCTCTTAGGAATGGGATGAGGTCAACGGTAGACAGTTTAAGGTTAAAGTTTTGAAGATGTAACCACAGAGTCAGATAGTACTTTCCAGGCATTAACCACTCTGTGGGTGAAGTCGTATTTTCTGCAATCGGGTTTGGAGCAGTTTACCTTGAGTATGTATTTATTGTTTCCCGTGTATTATTGTGGTAGAAGCGGAAGTAGTCATTGACATGTAGTACATTGTAGCAGACAATTTTGTGTACTATGCTTAGGTCACACCGTAGGCGGTGTAGCCCAAAATTTCAAGACTGGTGGCGGCCATCTTAACTCCCCACCCCAATCCAGTCCCTGCAGGCACCACGGGTTTGAATGCAAATATTTCTAACCCTCATGCAGCACCAGTCATGCTAAATTCCTACCCGAAAGTAATGGAAGTGGTTGGGGCAAGCAGCCTTGTAAAATAACTGAGAGACATACATATTTTACAATGCAGCGAGTGGAAGTTTATTTTCACAAGGCTTTTTTTTTTTAAAGCCTGTCATTTTTGGAACTTTGAGTCATCAAAGCAGTGATATTTATTGGATTTCATTTTAGGGTAGATGTATAATGTAACCAATCTGTTGGTTTCCATTTACGACCTGGCAGTCTTTTTTTGGTAGTGTCCATCTTAATAAAAATATGAATTTTCAGAAGTTTAAAAGAATGTCATATTGGGAGCAATTATGAACTGACTTCCAATTACAGTGGTGCTTTTGATTCACCAAGTATATTTTAAAGTCCGACCAGAAAACCCCTTTCTGCAAACAATTATGCACATGAGTAATTCTGTCCAAGTGAATGGCATTTGGCTTTCATTCACTTCAAGGAGACCTAATCCATAATTATTCCCATGGAAACCCAGACCTTATCTCTCATTCTCTCTCTCTCCCTCCCCACTTCTTCAATGATACTATAAAATAATCACTTAGCACAGCTTTTAAATTGTACAGTCCTTTCAATTTCACTCTCTCTGTGGCTTATCCAATATTTGAGAGGCTGCCACAAAGAAGAGGGGGGTTTAACTTATTTTCCAAAGCACCAGAAGGCAAGACAAGAAACAATGGATGGAAACTAATCAAGGAGAGAAGAAACCTAGAACTAAGGAGAAATTTCCTAACAGTTGGAACCAGTGGAACTGCTTGCCTTCAGAAGTTGTAGGTGCTGGAGGTTTTTAAGAAGAGACTGGACAGCCATTTGTCTGAAATGGTATAGGGTCTCCTGCTTGAGCAAGGGGTTAGACTACAAGATCTCCAAGGCCCCTTCCAACTCTGTTATTCTCTGTGTGTGAGAGAGAAAGAGGCAGAGAGAAATACACCTTAGGTACATAGCAATACAGGTGGTCTTTGACTTATGACCATTCGGTTAGTGATTAATTAAAATTACAATAGCGCTGAAAAAAATGACTTATGATTGGTCCTCACACTTATGATTATCACAGCAGCTCTGTAGTCATGTGATTATTATTTGGGCACTGTATGTATGTAAAAATACGGCATGTATTTTTGATGTTGGCAGCATCCCTGAGTCATGCGATTGCCATAGACAACCTTCCCAGCTGGATTTTACAAGCAAAGGCAATTCGGGAAGCTGGATTCATTTAATGACTGCTTAATTCACTTAATAACCATGATAAAAAGTGTTGTAAAATTGGATAAAGCCATGTGATGATTCACTTAATGATTTAGCAACAATTGAGCTTGTAAGTCTAGGAGTTACTTGTATTTTTCAAGAGCAAAATTTAAATAGCAGCTCCCCTCTCCTCCCCACAGAGTGTGCGGAGCAACTTGGCGAAGCATATACTGTAAATTAAATGGTACAATAACAATTTTGTATTGATTTTATTTCTAGCACCTACAGACAAGGTTGGTGAAAGCTCCCATCTGAAATCTTGGATAAACATTGCTGCCCATTCACAGAATAAGTTATCTCTATTAGGACTGATTTTTTTTCTCTTATAAATGATTTGTAGTTTACTATAATCACAAGTTATGTGACATTACTTAATTCAACATTGAAGGAAACAAAACTTTCAAAACTTTTCTCCTACGTGGACAAATGTTTAATTAAAAGAAAAGCATAGTCCCCCGCGCAGCCATACATAAAATAAAATAATCCTTACTTTACGTGTACACCGATGGGACTTACCAGTAAGTTAAAAAGCGATTGGCTAAACACACAGCATGGAATCATATTTGATAACCCTGAAAATGCAACTCAGCACGTGGTAGTTCTGGAAAAAAAAATGCATTTCCAAAAGGAAAGAGATCAAAAGTAACTCCCACCAATCCGGTCATGCCACATCTAAAAATAAAGAAAAGACAAAGCAAAAGAATCCTGGAGCTGGAACAACCCTCAGTCACCAATTGTTACAAAGCTTGGAATTTCAGCATTTAGGGAGGAGTCCTAGTGAATTCAAGTGAATTGAATGATGTACTTTCTCTGTGTTCCATAATACTTGAACTTGGCATCATGCTTAGATGTTGACTAATGCCCGGATGAAAAGTAACCCTATGGGTTTATTTGATATGAGATTGTTGTTGACTGCCAACTGAGATGATTCAAGGATTAATATATTAATTGCCATTGGCTAATACTATCTTCAGAATTAAAGGCACCATCTGTGTGAAATTGTAGGACTACAAAAGGTGAGAACTATTGTCTTTATAATACACTGGTTTGATTTGACTCTTAAATTCCTGTAAATCCATAAATCAGTTTCAGTAATCCTGTTGAATCTTCTCTTTAGGGTGGAGAAAATTCATTAGTTTCACTTTTCCATGTTTGTTTGTTATTTAATAATGAGGGTAGATGTCACACCACCTAAAAAGTAAAAATGCGAGTGTATGTTTGTAAAAGTACAGCAGTTATAAACATGTTGTTACTACTGTTTATCCAAGGCCAACTAACTACTTCAAAGCTATGATGAAACTGGAATCCAGCGGTTAATATTTCTCACCAGGACAATATTTAGCAAAAAGAGCTAGCAGTACCATACTGGGCTCTGAATCATGGGTGGTATTTCCCCACGCAACAAGCACCGTTTAATTGATGAGCAATTCCATTAGTCAAAATCCCCCAGTTATTTTATGAAATGTAGAAAGGCAAAGTGAAGAAAACAAATGTGCTGCTTGGTAACTATATGAAATTCCTGGGAAAGCTCATCAATTGGCACAGGAGGTGAAATATCACCCACATGCAGATGATGCTCAGTTATGCATTACACCTCTGGCCAAACATCAGATGTGGTATTACTGACCTGAGAGCTGGGATGAAGAAAAACAGGCTTAGCCTGAATCCTATTAGCCCTATGGCAAGGCTGTAGAGTTGAAAGCCTACTGAATCCAGAAAAAATCCAGTGTATCTTACTAGATAGGGTCATACTGCCTCATTTGCTTACAATATGGGGCTTCTTCTGGACTAACAGCTCTCACTGGAACAGTAAATGGATGCCATAGCTAGGACAGTCTTTGCACAATTAGAATTGTAATTGTAAAATTACAAACAATTTTGTGCATCAATTGTGGGATAGTCCCAGAGGTGAGTTTCAGCAGGTTCTGACCAGTTCTGGAGAACCGGTAGTGGAAATTTTGAGTAGTTCAGAGAACCTGTAAAGACCACCTCTGATTGGCCCCGCCCCCATCTATTCTCTGCCTCCTGAGTCCCAGCTGATCGGGAGGGAATGGAGATTTTGCAGTAACCTTTCCCTGCCACACCCACCAAGCCACGCCCACAGAACCAGTATTTTAAAAAATTGAATCCCACCACTGGATATTCCTGAAACTTTATAAATAATCATTCATGCTTCTGATTCGACCACTGCAATTATGTGGGGTTATCTTAAAGAACATTTGAAAGCTTCAAGCTGATACAATGCAGAATGAAGACACATTTACTATAGGAGCTGATTTGATTACGGGTCAGAATAACATAATAACAAACTAACAGAATTGGAAGGCATCTTGGGGGTCCTCTACTGAAACCCCCTGCTCAAGCAGGAAACCCAGCACCATTTCAGACAAATGGGAGTCCAGTTTCCTCTTAAAAACCTCCAGTGTTGGAACACTCACAACTTCTGGAGGGAAGTTATTCCACTGATTATTTGTTCTAACTGTCAGGGATTTTCTCCTTAATTCTAGGTTGGTTCTCTCCTTGATTAGTTTCTATCCATTGCTTCTTGTCTTGCCTTCTTCAGATGCTTTAGAGCAGGGCTCTCAAACTCCCACCCCTGGCCGGATGCATCATGTGCTGGCCACGCCCATGCCCGGTTTAGCGAAGGAAAAAAAAAGTCCCAATACGTCACGTGATGCCACCGTGATGACGTGAGTTTGACACCCCTGCTTTAGAGAATAGGTTGACCCACTCTTCTTTGTGGCAGCCTCTTAGATATTGGAACACTGCTATCATGTCTCCCCTAGTCTTTCTTTTCATTTTAGATACAAGTCAAACTGCTGGTTGTCATGGTTAAAACCTTCATGGCTCAGAGCTTGGATACCAGTGGTGGGATTCAATTTTTTTACTACCAGTTCTGTGGGTGTGACTTGGTGGATTTGGCTTGGCTTGATGGGCGTGGCAGGGGAAAAATACTGTAAAATCTCCATTCCTCCTCACTCCAGGAGAAGGTTACTGCAAAATCCCCATTTCCTCTCGATCAGCTGGAGCTTGGGAAGCAGAGAATAGATGGAGGCGGGGCCAGTCAGAGGTGGTATTTACCAGTTCTCCAAACTACTGAAAATTTCCGCTACCGGTTCTCCAGAACTGGTCAGAACTTGCTGACACCCACCTCTGCTGGATACCTATGAGGCTACCTTGTCTGAAATGAATCTGCCTCACCAGTTAGGAGAGTGAGGCATCTTAGTGGTGGTCCCTCTTCTATGAAATAGCTTAGCTCTGGATATCCCGTCCTTTCTCACCTTATGTCAAAGCTCAGCAACTCTGGCAAACTCTGAAACAAGAATCCACTTGGATTTCTGGAAAGGTCCCTATTGCTAGTAGAATAATGTAACAGAATTTTGGAAGTCCATCAAAATGATTTCCCTGTTAATTTACATCTAATGAAATTGAGACAGAGTTGCTCTTAGTCTCTTTCTCATATTTTCTTCCTCCCTTGGGCTGAGGTGTCTCTTTTACGATAGTCTTTTTTTCCTTCATCTGCTTTTCCAAGGACTGTTCTACCTTCCACCAACTTTTATTGGCTTCTAAAGAGCCTTGAAGACCAGACTCTTCAGGAAGGCTTTGGGGATTGAGGAAGTTCAATGTAACCTCAGGGATGGCACTGTCATTAGATGATGATCAGAAGGATCAGTCTATGAAGATTCTCAGTCATCCAGGTCATGGTTGTCCCAAAGGTGCTTTTTCAAAAGGCAACTGAGCATTGTATTTCCTTGAAAACGTTTTGCTTCTCATCCAAGAAGCTTCTTCAGTTCATGTTCAGAATGATCAGTGTTTTCATGTTTATGTCTGGCATTCTGTACGCTGCTTTCGTCTATGGAAATTGGAAGCGCAGAAGCACAACTAACTGAATAAATAACTTACATTTGTTTTTAGATATCCATATTTCTTTTTAACAGAAGTAGACTTAAGTGGTGGTGTAAGTTAGGGACAAAGTATTAACAGGGCCTCTCCCACATATAGGTAGTTTTTGCTTTATTACCACAGCTGAGCTCAAAATTTCTCTTGTTAAGTGAGATATTTGTTAAGGTGAGTTTTGCTCCATTTTACAACCTTTCTTGCCACAGTTGTTAAGTGAATCACTGCAGTTGTTAAGTTAGTAACCTGGTTGTGTGAATCTGGCTTTCCCATTAACTTTGCTTGTCAGAAGGTCTCATGATCACATAACCCTGGGACATGGCAATTGTCATAAATACGAACAAGTTGTCAAACATCCAAATTTTGATCGCATGATCATGGAATGCTGCAACAGTTGCAGGCATGAAAACCAGTCATAAGTCATGCAAAGTATTTTCTGGAACTACACAGCTGTCTTGCCATTTCACCTTTCCTTTTCCAACTGTTTTGCAATAACGTAATTCCTTCTTTCCCTTCTTCTCCTTGGCTGCTACTAACCTGCTACCATTACCACTCTCTTGAGAGTCACACGGGGGCCCCCAAAACCACTAGACTTTGGATCTAGGACCAGAACCTGGATTTTGTACAGATCCAAGCAGCCCCTTCAGGCTAGTTGACATTTCTATATAGGGACTCTTTTTATAGTAACGTTGCAGCTGTCACTTGTTCTTTATTAATAAGGAAGTGCTACATACGCAGACTTAAAGCAGGAACATTTCAGCCGGAGGGGCACACAAGTTGTAGAAAATAACAAAACGAACACACACACACACAGAGACACAAACACATTTGGCAGTTAAGCTCTAAAGTTTAAATAACTCTAATGAATGTGGAAGAAATAGATGCCTCCGGGATTGTGGTGTCTACTGGGTGGTATGTGCCTTTTGCCAACATGTGATTCCAAGCATCCAAAGTTTGATGCCCCGAGTAATCACGTCCTTCCCATTGACATCAATGAGGACTTGGCCTGAATAATTACTATCAATGCAAGCACCACGCACAAGGAGTTTGCAGTTTGGAAAAAGAAAAAGCCAACATTCTCGTCCTTCTCCTACACATGGTTCCAATTAGAAATGGCTAATTGCTATCCATGTCTCCAGAAGGTTTCATAGACTAATAAAGAGAATTTCTTTTGGGGGACTTGAAGAATATTTTCTTCCTTAAAGCCTCCAGTCTGTAAATTACTTAAAGCCAGTGTAGCTTTGCTAACTTCAGTGGTAAAAATAACTTGTGGAGGGAGACATGTTAAGGTTTGAATTTGGGTACATCTCAATTGCATCCACTGTTTAGAATGTTTAGTTGGTTTTAGGAAAATAAAAACCCATGGTAAGTGCCTCTTTTAGCATAACTCTCTTCCAAGCAAGGGCTAAAATATATAATAGATCATATTTCAAAGTTCAGCAGTAAGGAGATTCCAATTTGCATTCCAAGTGAAGGCTGAATTCCCCGACCTTATTAATCATATAAGAGAAAAGGTGACACAATTGAAATAGTAAATGAGGTGCCATAGTCACAATTTATACTCTACAATTACATGTAAATTGCCAAACGGATTCAACTGCAATCTTACTTGGAGCCCATAAATGAATGGCATGTATACAGTAAGAGCAGAACCCGAAATGAATATAGAATATTGAAACACATCTAAATGGGAACAATTCTAAAACTTTCATATAAGAATCTGAATGATGTTGGTTTCCGGTACTTTTCTATAACTCCCCAGTAGAACCTAATAGGCATTTCTATTAACTGTAATCAATAAAGAGTGGATTATATTGGAGGTGTCATTCTTCTATTGGAATGGGCCTTCCCTTGTCCAACCCCTAATCTTCTCCAGAACATTGAGGGCCCTCTGAAGCTGCTTTGGAGTGGAGCTTTGGGAAATCCTGTTTCCAAATGGAAGTCTACTCATTTAATCCTGGATGAGGTTTCTGAACTGCTTTCAAATATAGCTCCATGTACAAAGCAGTGCGCTAATCCAAGAAGGAGCATAGATAATTGACTCCAGGCACACCAGTTGCATTCTATAACCATACTTTGAAGCTCAGCTGCTTGATTAAAACTGTTTAATCCAATAAGCATATAATCAGTAAATTATATATTCGATGCGGAATAAACAAAATGGAACGTTCTTTCTATGGATATTTCTACTTTTGATTGCCCATTTGAGTTACGTATCAGTAGTCATAGGTTTAAAAAACAACAACAACAGAATAAACCTGGTTCATTGCTGTCTATGGAACACTTTTGATTTTCAGTTGTGGTGGACGGTTCCTGTATTCCAAGGAGGCAACTCTCCAGTTCTGAATCATTTTTCTGCATTGCATGATCATTTGATTTAATTGTGCAACAGCTTGCATAATTTAGATATAATGCAGCCTCCCCCCACCCGCAATCCCCGCGAAGCCAGATACTCCTTTTGTTAGGTGGCTGCCTGCTTGGGATGCATGCACAAAACCAAACCCCTTGTTCCATTTCGGGATCACAGAACCCCATACATTATATCCCAACTTCCCAATTGTATGCCAATTTCCACCTGAGTGTTTCCCTGAGGCATATTTATGAGAAAGAAATGCAAAAAATCTTGTAAGTTTTTCAGGGATAGTATTCCTTTGCCCCCTTGCTAGCTAATGGAAGCGTAATGTGGGCTGAATTAAAAAACGTGTGAAACTTCTCTGCGTTCACACTGCACAGCAAGATTTATTCCATCTTCTAAGTTTTCCAGCGGCAGCTGAAAATACTCAACTCTTGTTTTTCTGTTGTTTCTGATTCCGATAGAAAGGGGAATGAGATTCTTTCATTGGAAACACGCTGAAGTCATTAACATTTGATCAGTTATTGTATTGTTTTTGAGCGCTGCAGCAGCTTATGAGGCTGTTTTAATAAAAACTCTGGGTTGAATCCAGTGCAAAGCTGCCAGAATGTTTGCAGGGAAGTACGTTTGCCACATGCTTTTTGCTTGAAAATGGTGTCCTTCCTGTCTGTGAGCATTTGAAAACAAGGAGCCACAGCAAGCATCTTTTCCACACAGTTCCATTTCCTGGAGAATATCACAGGCCAAAACTCATAGCATAGATATTTGTAACCCCAACAAATAAAAAAAATGATTCTTTTAGGTAGCCAAGGAATGTCCTGTTGAATTATCATGTAATATGCCGTAGAGAAATTACTCAAAATCTAATGAAGCATTTTTGGATAGGAAGTTGTTTATAACATTACATGTTGTTCACTTCAAGCAAACATTTAAATTCAACCATGGAAACATTTCCAGTCTTGTGGAATGATCCTGATGGCATAGGAACTGGAACCAGTTGGGTGTTTCTCTAGGTGAGAAGTGACTTGTGCAAAACAGCTGATTTTCATCAGAGCAAAGAAAATGCTTGTGAAAAAACAGAGATTGGAATTGCTGGATCTGACGCCCCATTTAAAGGAGTCCTATGAAACCTGATTCAGAACAAGCAATGAGTATAATCATAACAGATCACTTTTTTTATTTCAAGAGAACTGATTTCTGCAGTTGTGAGAGAAATGAATGACTAAGCTGTTCAAATTATTTTCCTTTCCATTGTCCATTGTCCTTGGCCAGAAATTATGTGTAATTAATATTATAGGAAGGAACTGATTAGAGTCTCCATCAAACAACTTGTCACGATCATCTAATCTAGTCATGTTTCTTCAGGAAGTGACCCAGAACATTAGTCATGGGTACAAAAACCTTTCTATTTCCATATGAGATTGGCTCAGGGCTTTGGTCACCCCATGGCATTCTGTTTTGGGGAGCTGAGCTGATTTACTTACAGCTTAGATGTGTGCAAGAGGAACCTTGATGTTTGCTTTCAGCTGAAAGTTCTGGGGAATCTGGAGTTTCCTGTTGGAAGGAACTCGTCTTTCACTCATTTTCATGGGTTCTGAGCTTTAAACCTCTTAATGTGTCCTCTTAAGGGGCATGCTGAATTGGCAGCTTTGCTTCTCTCTTTCTGTGGTGGGGGTGAAACTGACTATGTTAGCTTCTCCCTAGATCAGTGAGCGCTAACCTTTTTGCCATTGCGTGTCAAAAACGAGGGGAGTGGGGGGGGTGTCGAGTGTATGCGTGCCTACACCCATAATGCAATGCACTCCTCTACCCACGCATGCATGCACAAGCCCCTTCACTGATGCCTCCAGATTTCTGGTAGGCCCATTCCTGAAACTTAGGGAGGGCAAAAAACGGGCCAATGGGCCAACTAGAAGTTCGTTTCTGAACTTCCGCTGTCCCGTTGGGTCCATTTTTCGCCATCCACAGGCTCCGGAGGATTTCCTGAAGCCTGGGGAGGGCGATAAGGGCCTACCCTGTAGAAGGGTGAAAATCAGCTGGCCAGCATGCACATGTGCACTGGAGCTGACATAGGACAACGCCTTGCGTGCTCTCAGCTATGGCTCCGCGTGCCACCATAGGTTTGCCATCATAGCCCTAGATACTCTACTATTCTGACTGGTACCTCTGAAAAGAGAGTTCTGCATTTTGTTGCTATGTGGATCTCCTGGGAAAACTGAAATAGTACTTTCAAGAGAAGGTGTAGATCCTAGCTCATCCATAAAAAAAAAAAGCAATGCCACAGCAATCATAACATAATGTTAGCTACAATGTTCTAATTGTTTTGTGGCCTGTCTGGCTATTTAAAATATTTTCTAGTACCACATACGTCTGTCATGAACTATTTTCTTTTTCCAACATTGCTCTGAATCTGTCACTGATGCTGCTTAGGAAGAGAAGTTGTTGAATGTGGACAGCTCTCCCTGGTTAGCTGGTCCTTCTTACACAATAGCTTCTGTGTTCTTGTAATTTTCTTTCTATGGGGCCATTTTCTTAAATTATTTTCTTGCATCCCTTTTTAAACCCTGGAAAACCAGAGATGCATATTGGGGACTATGTGTGCTAAAGGGGACAACTTTGCCCTGTTTCAGTATGGTCTCATCTACTGATGTCCCGTTGCCTTCTTATTCAGAGCTAGTTTATACCTTGAACTGTAACACTTCTCCCAGTTCTGATCAGGTTTACTGTCTGTAGGTTTACCTACAATCAGACCATTCTCGGTTCACCAAGTCCATTGCTCTGATTCCCTCTCTCTGGGATTTACATCTCCCTTTTATTGTATTCCCTTAGACTTGAGCCTATTTTTTCTGCAGTTCTGCTTTAGGCAGCAAAATCATTTTTTTTGGCTGTTGCACATTCTCCAGTCCTCAACCCATTGTAAGCAGGAAAAATCAGTTTTCTCCCCATTTCACTTCTGACTATTCTTCTGTTTATTTGAGTCTGGGGAAGCTGAATTTATGGAACATTCTCTCCTTCAATGTTCATTCTAATAACACATTCAAAAAGCTCTTTATCTCCCAGACACTTCAAAAACCTACTGGTTATAGAACTCAGAACTATTTTCATTACTCTCAGATTGTGATCCTTTCCTAATATATTGTTTAGCACTGCAGTAAACAAAATTCGCTTCAAACTGGTCAAGTAGAAGACTTACAGATCATAGGAAGACTGCAATCATACTAGGTTTTATATTTTCATTGTGATCACTCTTTACTACTATATACCACCAACGTTACAATCTGAATCTTACAGTAATAATATTCTTACATATGAAAATGTTCAGAGATTTAGGCTAGTAATGCTGTTAGTTTTCTGTAATTTATAGCTATAATTTACAGCTATACATACTTGTGTATACAGCTTGTGTTCCTCTGTAGCAAATTTTAGTTTTAACCTACACTTTGATTAATATTTAAAGTGCCTGCATCGATATTTTATCTTGCACCTTTTCTCGGGTATGGCTTTATTATTTTTTAATAATGCCAGACATTTGTGATAGTAACGCTCTAAGTTGTTTTTTTTTAATCTTTTGTGTTCCAGATTAATATGCTTACTTGCAGTTACTTCTCCAGTTTTATGTTATCTGATGCTGATCTATGACTTAACATTATTTATCTATGATTACTCATCTTTGGATTTCGTCCCTAAGAGACAAGTTCCATAATGGATATACGTGCATGTGGAATTGTGCTAACAGTTTGACAAACTTTGGAAGATGAACTCTTCCAAACTGCAACTTGAGAATTCTTCACTATGAGCATTTTGCTGATCCAGATGGCAAGTGAAGTCATATCAGTGTTTACAGTCACCTTACTTGGCATTGGCCAGGTTTTATTCCACACCTATATTTTTTTAAAGATTGCTTCAAATCTATGCTTACGATAATCATGGTGTGGCAGGCAGTCACGTATCAAGTTCTGGCACCATCTTTGAAGACATCAATAACTATGGCTTCTAGGTCATTTAACTTGGCTGCTGTTCAGAACTTTCCCTTCTGTGTAGATAGAGAGATGTAAAGGTAGAAAGACTTGGGGTACTGGGAGGAAGCAATCTTTTGAGTGTTTTGTGATAAGTGGGTATTTTGTAGGGATGAAATTCAGCAGGTTCTGGAGAACCGGTAGCATAAATTTTGAGTAGTTTGTAGAACCGGCAAATACCACCTCTGGCTGGCCAGAGTAGGGAAGGAATGGGGATTTTGCAGTATCCTTCCCCTGCCACACCCACAGAACCGGTAATGAAAATTTTTGAATTTCACCCCTGGTATTTGTAATTATAAAAAGAAAGCACTCCCATGGCAGCCATTATGTGAAAGAATCCAAAGCATGATCTTAGGCAGTTATTACACTTGGCAACTTTAGGGTGTGTAGACTTCAACTCCCAGAGTTCCTCAGGCAGCAGAATTCTGGGAATTAAATTCCCCTATCCCAAGTTTGAAAACAACAACAACTGGTATTAGCCTTTGGTTCATGACCAGGGGGAAAGTGCTGCTTATAGCCACATTAAAGAGAACTTGAGGTTGCTAGTTTAAATGGGAATTCATCCTTGCTGTCATCTCATTTGAGTAGTTTGACTCTTAAAAGGGAAAATACAGCTTCAAAGAGACAGATGACAACTCTTTTGGTCAGCAAATATATTCACTTTATGAGTAAGGTGATGTGTATTTGTCCATGGATATCTATAAATCACACTTAAAATAAAACAAATGCAAATGTGAATTCACTGATCCATTGACTACTCAGTATAGTTGTCATTTAGTGAACATGAATGAGATGTAAGTGGAAGTGAAAAGGGAAGGGGAGAAATTCCCCACTGTTTATCAGTAACTATAAAATGTGGGGTGGATTTCTCTTTTTTTCTTTGTTTGTTTGAACTGTGGGTGGCCTAGACAAGAAACCGCTGCAAACTATGGCATCATAAAAATTATTCACGGCTAAACAGGCACCTTTGTATTTTTAAATGGTAGCAATCTTCCATTCCTAGGCCTATACTATTACTATTAAAATAAAATAAAAAACAATTAACCACTTAAGAGCCAACCCTGCAAAAATTCCAGCAGTTTTATCACCAATCCGTCTCCGGCTCATTTTTATTCGTTTTCAAAAGAGTTTTCAACTAGCTTCGACTTTCATTAATTGAAAACAGAAACTCCCTTTTTTCACCTTATATCTTTGGGGATCGCCTTTAGCACCCTAACTCCCCTTTTCTTATGTTGATCTCCCACCCACCACAGGACCAAATGTGACTTGAAGGAGAAAATTGAGTCTGTTCATCAAACTTATTTCCCAAAGCACCTGAGGGCAGGACAAGAAACAATGGATGGAAACTAATCAAGGAGAGAAGCAACCTGGAATTGAGGAGAAACTGCCTTAACAGTGAGGACAATTAACCAGTGAAACGGCTTGCCATCAGAAGTTGTGGGTGCTTCATCACTGGGGTGTTTTAAGAAGAGACTGGACAGCCACTTAGTCTGGAATGGTATAGATTCTCCTGCTTAAGCAGGGAGTAGGGGGGTTGGACTGGAAGACCTCCAAGGTCCCTTCTAAATTTGAAAAATTTGAAAACCTATGACAGGCAAACCAAAAAAAACCAAACAAACAAAAATCCCAACTACTGGGAGCTGCCTTCAGAGAGGAAAAAGACTCCGAGGGTCTTTTATGGAAGCCTTTCCCGTGCAAGATCTTCTTTCTTGCAAGATCTTCTCCGCATTTGGACAGCCCTGGCGTGTTGTTAGGAAAAGATTGGAAACGATATTCTTGAGGTCCTTCCCGGGGACTGATGAAATCTGGTTGGGCTGCCAAACATGTCCGATGGCTCGCTCGCGCGCGCGAAGTTGCATCACAGCCGTGGACTTTTGTGTGTGTTTGTGTGTGCGCGCGTGCGCGTGCGCCCTCGCTCGAACCGCCGGAGCCGATCCTCACTAGAGACTGACCAAGCGTAAGCTGAACGGTTTGGGATTCCACCACCGCTCTTAAATATGATGGTTATTTTTATCCTGCTACGTAACGTGCCGAAAGACCGGCCCACCAACAGCCGAGCGAGCTACACAATATTTCCCTTTTAGTCGGAGGGGAAATGGAAAAAGGCCAGGCGGGCTCGGTCACATGGTGCTGAAGTCAATGAAAAGCGCGGGGGGAGGGAGGAGAGGAGAGAAGAGAAGGGGAGTTTCTCCGGCTGTTTAATTTATGCGCTTTCCTCCCTTCCACATTCTTGTCCAATAGCCTGGTCCGGCTTAACCCTTGGCGTTGGAGGAATCTTAAGGGAAGGCTGCTTGCTTTAGGATGAAAGCCCAGAAAAAACTATCCTTTGGCGGGAGGGAGGGGGAGGAAAGAGGAAGGGAGGGAGGAGGAGGAGGTCCCTCTATAAACACAAGCTGCCCGTGGTAATTGAAGGCTTGGAAAAGGCGAAGGAAACGCGAGGCTTGTACGAAACATCAGCAGACAAGAAACGGGGTGATGTCAGACACTCGTCCAGAATTAGAAGCCCTTAAAAGCCGAGCTGCTCTGAGCTGCCCTTGCAGAAAAGGAAGGGCTCTTAGCCTGCGTGGTAAGGACGGAGAGAAGCAGGCGAGCTTTTGTATTCAGTGGTCGGACCAAGGCCAGATCTTTCTGAAAACGCGACTGGCGAGGAGGCACTGTTTTTTAATATATATATATTTATATAAACAACGCTGTGGAAAGATGCCAGTAACACGAGTGTGTGCCCCGCTAGATGCGATATAATCCCTTAACAGGAGAATTAACCCTACTTAAGACAGTGCTGATACTGTTTGTAAATAGGCCCCCCCCTAATAATTCACAATTCAAGTTTTACCTTGGGCACGCTGGTAGTCCAGCACACTGTTATCGTAGAACTGTTTTTTTTTTAAACTTTTAGATACATTTGTTTTTAAGATATATTTTTTTTTAGTAATTCCAAACAAGCCTGTAGTAAAAAGCAGGTCAGCTGGGGTTTGGGTATTGAAATGGTTTAAAGGAGTAAAAACAGTTAGTATGTCTCTTTTTTGTCATTAAAAAAAAGAAATCCCAAATATAGTTTTCACTTTGCTTTATGCTCTGACCAATGTTTTTATGTTGAAGAATGTAATAGCATATTGTATAAAAGCAGGTTAGTGTTAGGATTATTTGAAAACAAGTTTCCTTAGTTCAAGTATTGTAGAGTGATAGCAATAGCACTTAGACTTATATACTGCTTCACAGTGCTTTACAGCCCTCAGATGAAAGCATCGGCAATAGCTGTTTTAGAGTGTATGTTTGTATATCTATGTTTTCTTTTCTTAATAGCATAGGCTTGTAGGGACATATAGAGCCAGGCTAGAAACTGGGAAATTATGAGTTGTAATCTGACTTTAGTCAGAAAGCCAATTGATCTTGGGCAAGTCCCTCCATCTCAGCCCTAGGAAGCAGGCAATGGCAAACCATTTATGAAATCTTTCCAATAAAACTGCAGGGACTAATTCAGGTAGTTGTTAAGAGTCAACACTGACTCAAAGGCGCATGCGCACACGCACACACACACGCACACACACAGAGGATCAGAGGTGGGTTGCTGTTGGTTCTATAGAACCGTTAGTGGAAATTTGCCCCTGCTTGCTGAACCAGCTGAGATGGTTGGCTGGCTGGCACGCCCCTGAACCGGCAGGAAATCGTTCCTTCAGGTTGAAATTACCTAAAAAAATAACCTTCTGCACATGCACAAAGCCTACTGCGCATGTGCAGAGGGGTTTTACATGGGCGTGACGGTGTGCATGTGTGTGAGCAAAATACGCTATTCCATCGCGACCCGAACCGGTAGGAAAGGTAAATGGAATCCACTCCTGAAGAGGATGTATCTGATTGGGCATCCACCTAATTTGTCACTGTGATAAGTAAAACCCCCAAAATTAGTTGTAAGTAATATTTATCAAAGCACACTTTGAACTATTATATCTTAAGCCCTATCATAGGGTGACAAAAATTCACTTTTCCTTTTTCTAATATTTTTATTATGGAAACCAGACCCTACTTCTGATCCATGTTTTGGCTTTCTAACAAAATAGGATTCCTCACTGAAAAATGGTTCAGTTGACAACAATACATGGACCAGTCTCTGCATATTTATATGTCTGGGTCAGATGACTTGCAATTTTCATTTTTATAGAAGCATTCAAAGTCCTGATTGAGCAACAGATGAAATCTGAAGTCTTCCTCTTCAACTGATTTCAACTGACCTGATCATTTACTGCAGGGGTGGGGAACCATGGGCCCTTTTATGACTTGTGGACTTCAACTCCCAGAATTCCTGGCATTCTGGAAGTTGAAGTCCACA
>JANHFT010006139.1:22221-35180 GCA_032467955.1 Pseudoxenodon macrops | reverse complement strand
CCTCTTTTATTGACACGACTGTGAATTACTTTCATTCACAGTCCACAAAACAGTCTTTCAGGGGAATGTTTATAAACACCCACCTTATCTCACTTGGAGCGCTGCCAGAGAACTAATTTCCAAACGCAGGGGAAGGCAAAACTTGACGCAGAGTTTGTTAGAGTCACAAACAGAACTTTTCAAAGCTTGAACCGATCAAAGGAACTGATTGCTTCCTGCAAAAGCCCACGTCCCGTTCGCTCCTCTTTTATGTCCTATGGGAAGGGACCAATCATCTCCAAGGTGTAGCCTTACTCCCAAGTCGACCCTGCTTTCTTAATTGTTCTTGTCTCCTGGCAGCTCTGCGCATGCGCATACTGGGAATGGGCCCCAGCTGTTCCTCTGCCTCGCTGATTTCTGACTCTGGAGACAGTTGATAACTGCCTCCGATGCAAAGTCCTTGTCCGAGCCTTCCCCAGACTCCAGGACTGGCCCATGTGCCTCTCGAACCTCTTCACTGTCCGAATCTGCTGCCAGCTTTGCTGGCTGCTAGCGGGCCACAACAGTGTGCCAGGACCCAAATGGTTACCACTTGTGACCTTCTTTGCTGGCTTCTGAACAGCAAGTCAATGAAAGCCAGCAGAAAGTCGCAAATCGTGAGATGTGATATCACACTTAATGACCTGCAATGATTCACTTGTCAACAGCAACCAAGAGTGTCAGAATTGTCATTGCTAAGTAGTGTGGGTCATGTGATGCCACACTTTATGACTGCATCACTTAGCAACCCCGGTTCTGATCCCAGTTGCTGTCATTAACAGAGGACGTCTTATACTTTTAGTTATTGAGGGGTGTTTTTTTTTTTGCCCCTTAATCCTAAATAAAGGCTCATTATGGCTAAGGAATTCATCTAAAAATTTAGATGAATTCCCCGATAAAGATTGTGAACTCTATTGCTTCTTTAAATAGTACTTAACACTTTCTCTTCATACAGTATCTTAGCACAAGATTGAATCACTCTCCCTCTGACCTCTTTCTTACTTTACAGAGAAGAATGAAGGAAACCTCTTATTTTTTTGTTTTTTTCCTTCACCGGTGGGAAAATCATTAGGAGGATGTTTCTTAAGAGAAAATAGTTTTTAAAAGCTTGGCATTTCAACATAAAATATTCCTGTAGATTAAAAAAAAAGGACACGTTTTGCTACATATATTTTCTCTCAAAATAAGCCTCTGAAAACGAATTCCAAGTTGTGATGAAGCTTTAGGAAAATATAATAACCGTTATTTAAAAAAAGACATGGGGATGACACTTAAAGATTCACTGGAAGGGACCCATGTCTCCCCAAAAATAAGAGAATGCAATGCCCTCCCCTCCCCGTGCATGTGCGTGCTCCCCCTCCACGCTGCCTGCCCTGCGCATGCACGCAGGCCTCACTGAAGCCTCTGAACTTCCAGTTGGCCCGTTGTGCTGTTTTTCGCTCTCCCCAAGCTTCAGGAAGTCTTCCTGAAACCTGGGGGCAGGAACGGCCTCCCCCACCCTCCGGAAGGCTGACAATCAGCTGGCCAGCATGCGCATGCGCACTGCAGCTGACATAGGGCAACACCTTGCATGCCCTGAGATATGGCTCCGTGTGTCACCTGTGGCACGCATGCCATAGGTTTGCCATCACAGACTTAAGAGAGTGCTGTAAAGCACTATGAATCGGTATATAGATCTAGGTACTATAGCTGTTGCTATTTTAAATATGCCATGGTTGGCCTCTGTAGTTGCTGTTTCCAATTGTGTTTTGTGTATGTGTATTGTGTTGGGTTGGTTTTTTTTTGGAAAGGGATGTTGGTAACCCTATGTCAACTCCCAGGATTGCATTTTGCAAGTTAGGCAGCCATGCAAAAATGGAAAAAGAAAGGCAAAGTTAGTCAAACATTCAAAAGAGGAGTCAGTCTGACACACACACACACACACACACACACATGCATTTAAGCAGTGCTGAGAAATACAATTAGTCAATCATTTCCTTGAATTTCTCACACCTTCAAAACACCATCTTTTCAACACCTCAGATGTAAAGTGCTGATGTAAGTAAGATATTCAGTCGGTTATAAGATAAGAGTGTACATTAATGTAGCTAAACAGAAAGACGCATTCTTGTAGATAATTCACGGTTTCACATTTACATTTCCACTTATCACCTTAAATGCATTATTCATGACTTTTACAAGTGCTTGCTTTTTGCCATAGTAAATTTCACAAATATCTGAGAGTGGGAGCATCTACATCTTAGCTGCTAAGTCACTTTTAATAAGATACATACCTAAAATAATGTAACACAGATTAACTACTCTTTAGCAACTTTTTTATACACAACGATGATCTACAGCTTCCCGCAATATTGGGGAGTGCGTGCAAAGTTCTTCGGTGGTATCAAATCATTTGTACTTCTAGACAACACTTTACTTTTTATAGCAGCCAGTCAAATGATTCTTGGAAATTCACATGGACGGAAAAGTTTAAGTTCTTGTTGTTACCATCTAGTGGTTGTCCAGATTTTTGTAGTCCATATCTGAAAGTTTTAGATAGATACACATCAATGTGGAGACTCTAGAAAGAGTGCAGAGAAGAGCAACAAAGATGATTAGGGGACTGGAGGCTAAAACATATAAAGAAAAGTTGCAGGAACTGGGTATGCCTAGTATAATGAAAAGAAGGACTAGGGGAGACATGATAGCAGTGTTCCAATATCTCAGGGGTTGCCACCAAGAAGAGGGAGTCAAACTATTCTCCAAAGCACCTGAGGGTAGGACAAGAAGCAATGGATGGAAACTAATCAATGAGAGAAGCAACTTAGAACTAAGGAGAAATTTCCTGACAGTTAAAAGAATTAATCAGTGGAACAACTTGTCTCCAGAAGTTGTGAATGCTCCAACATGGGACATTTTTTAAGAAGATGATTTGTCTGAAGTGGTGTAGGGTTTCCTGACTAAGCAGGAGGTTGGCCTAGAAGACCCCTAAGGTCCCTTCCAACTTTGTCATTCTATATTCTACCTCCTTACTAGCAATCAACACCCAGATGTGTAGAGATTAACCCCAAAATTAACATTAAACCAACAATGAAGAAGCAAACAATACCCCAATCAAGTTACTGCAAAACAAGCTAACAGTAAACAATAGCCCAATAAAGGAACCAAGATCACTCCCACCAACACTGACAGGGCAAACCACTAGTATATATCATGAGCGCAAACCACACTCCCTATTAGCACTGATGATGTTACCTAATTTGATAAAACAACCAAGCTCAGCACCAAGGACCAAACATATAAAGACCTACACTGGCAAGTCCATATTTATAAGCCATAAAAAGCCATGAATTTACACATTATTTCTTTTCAGGTTGTCAAGAATTAATACGAAGTGCTTCTACTTTTGATTTTGATTAACCATAAGTAAAAATAACATCCAAATCATAATCTATTGTTAATTATTTAATTATGACTTGCTAGTGTTTCTTTCTAGGGAGGGATGCTAAAAGGTGTATTTGCAGCTTTGAAATAATATTGCAGGCATCCTCAGAAATAATGTCAAAGCACAATCTATCTATTTAGCAGAAAGAAAACAGCTTAGCTGTTTCCCTGCTAACCCCTCTAGCCTTTAAGGATGCAGTGTGTTACTTCAGTTTACTGTTACTTTCCTTCCTCTCTAGGGAAGATGAATATAGTTCCAAGCAAAGCATTTGAAAGCAATCACTAACCATTTATTTCCTAAGAATGCCTCTGTTGCCTACAGAGGGCTGAGAAGCATTGGTAAAAGTGAAAATTACTTGAGGCTTGTGCTTTGCTTTGTCACTTGCTAGCTTCCAATTTTGTTTTGGGGAATAGTCCACTGGTGCCAAGAGAAGATCTCATGGTGCCTATGGGCAATCCATTTGAAACCCAAGATGTTTTTGGAACCATAACTTCTTAAATTATGCTTTGAAGCTGGTTTCTATCAGCAAAAGAGACTTAACCCAATTAACAAACTTGTTAGACATTCTATAATGCTTTGGACCTAAATTGCTTGGAGGCTTTCAACTTTGTATGATTGTGTTGTGGTGTTTTAATTTAATCTGCAATTTGTGTTCATTTCTACCTTGATGTTCTTTACCCACAGTTTCATGACTGAGATTTTAAATATAGGAAGGCAGGGATGTAGGCACACATAAGAAGCTAGGTTTAATTTTAAAATCTCAATAATTTTCCATGCATCCATGCTAGAAGAAAAAAAGAGGATGAAATTCTTTAGTTTTCCAGTTTATATAGATAACTCTCATAATTCTAAACGATGATGTAGAAGTATAAACTGGATTACTATATACTGAAATATGAACTTGTTGAATTCAGAGTAATTCTTTGGATTCATTGACAGTGCCTAAATGATGCATTTTATTTTCTCTTTTCAGAAGCATTTACAATTGATGTGTAAAATCAATTTTAATTTATTATATAGAGTTTGTGATGTTTAGCTTAGATATTTGTGTTTCTATTAGTTACCAAACACACTCAGTTCAACAGAAACTCAGAGTTATGAGCTGAAAATTGGTTTGGAGAATTCAGCTTTCTTCTGCAGGCATTGATGCAGTTATCTGAGTTCTTGGCAGGCAAAGTATATGAATTATTACTGACTTTGTCCTGCTAGAAAAATGAGATAAGAGTATGAAATGGTCCATAGATGCGTAAGCTGCTTACTCTATCACAGAATTGCTATGTGAATTTTTTTTCAAGATGGAAAGGAAATGGAAGGAACCTTTTTAGTATCATATTGCAGGTCTTGTTATCATACAACTATGAAAGTTTGATCTGAGATATATTGCTGCCACATCTAACAGAGTCTAGTACCTGACAGACATAACTGAACTTTGCTGATAACAAAAATATCCATATGTTTTTTAAGTCTGTTCTTGCACATTTTATAAAACTTGGCTAAGGCAATTTACAAACTGAAATGAATGACAGGATGGCGCCCTTTTCCCATTCTATATACCAATGACATTTAAATTAGTAGATGAATCTTTTTATAAAACCAACAGAAGTATTTTCTTAGAAAATAGAACTTTTTTCTCTAATTCTTCCTGTTGATTTCCACCTGTTTGGAAGAGGCTAAATATGATAGAATACTATGAAGGCATGTTTAAGAGGAAAATGTATAAACTGGATGAATAAGATTTTAAAAAGAGCATTAAAAAAAAGATAAATTTCATTCAGAAATGTATTTGTGTGACTTGATTTTATACTGATTTAGGCTGATGTCATGTCTAAAATGGGACTAGAACTCATAGTCTCCCAGTTTCTTGTTTGGTCACTTAATATCATATTATCAATCAATCAATCAATCAATCAATTGAATGTAGAAAACAGCCAGGAAAAGTGCAGTGACTAGTTCAGGCAGTCAACAGAAATCAGGATTATCACTAAATAAATTATAAAACTATTGTGCTAAGCATTATACAAATTAGCATACTAATACATTTTAATTACCTATATGATCCTTGTAAATAAAGTTTTGGATTCTTTGAAAGTACAATTTTTAAAGCAAATGTTAAAAAAACTAAATCGAGGTAATTTTTGTAAAATGATTTATCACAATTATAGACCATTTACAGCTCATACAAGACTCAATAGTTATGATTCAAATTCTTTTATGATTTCAAAAGGTACTAAGGAAGGCTGCCTGTTATTATTCAATCTAGCTATTTAAGCATTGTGACTAACGCATTGATCTACTAATCAGATTTATAGGATACAATTAGATGTCAAGACTTCTACAATTATTTGCAGATAACATGTTCTAAATTATGTCAAATGTCCTCTCATCTTCTCTACCTCCAACATTGCTAATTATATTAAGAAACAATTGTCAGACATGCCAGGATTAAGAATTAATTTGCCACAAACCACATCAGATATTTTTTCTAAAGCTTTAACATTACCAAAATATTAAGAAAATATTAATAATTGTATACAATACCAATGTGTGAAAAAATAAGGAACATAAAAGTTGGTTTAAAATATTTAATTATGTTATTTAATTGTAGCTGCTAGAATGAAAATTCTTGCAAGGCTCAGTTTTTAAATAAAAAACTCCCAGTGGAAATTTCAGAATAGGCATTAAGATATTGGCAAAAGTCAAACAAACTGGCAGCTGTCTTGCTTTAGGTGGTGATTCCCTGACAAGTGAAATTGTTGGTCTTCTTATCCTCTGTGGTTCTTTTGAATTCAGCTTTGTAGGCCCATTTCTCTGGCTCAGTAATGGTCCCATTACAATAGTTATCTCCTAAAGCACTTTTGTGTAGTTTGCTCCCTCATACTCTTCAAGAACATTGGACCACTCATGAACAATGAGCTTTCAGTAGTTCAAACACTGGTTAATTCATGTTCTGCCCTGAATTGCCCTGGGTTCTTATTGTTGTTTTTCTCCCTTTTAACCTTATAAATCTTCACTTCATTTTCTGTATGAGAAGTTTTTTGTAATAATATAATTTAATTATATCAGAATACAATTGATGAAGTAAATATTGAATGTCTGCATAGATAAGTAAAGACACAATAGAAGTAATAGCTGAAGAAAAAGAAGTTATGACTGAATGCAAGTTTTATCATATCTATCTTTCTAAGTTCCTGTGTGAATTCTAGTATAATGTGTTGAGAAATTATCAAAGCATGTCACTATATATAAAATGTTGTCTTTATGGCATGTTTGCTGCAAACTACTTATAAAAGCTCATTGGGAGGGAAAAGTCATTAGATTTTTGCAGATTTTGTGCTAATAGCCTGCAAAAATCTAATGATCACCAGAAAAGGATGTATAAAAAGCAAATTCTTTTCTCCCAACATAATTGTCTTAATTCTTCAGCCCGATCTGTAATTTGAAATGCAAAACACATAGAATTGACCAACCTTTTTTGGTCTGTGTGAATCTGTGTGACTGTATGTGTTTATTTCTTATTTTATTTGGCAACCCCAAAGCACTGAAGAAGCATTTGCAGTTGTCTGATGAAAATCGTCAATGAAAGAGCTTGTCAGATGTTATGAAGGGAAAGAATACTAGCTCCTGGACTGGGATAATCAATTGTTCAGGTAGTGATTGGGGACAATGCATTTCTGCTGCGCTCTGTCCAAAGGAGGTGGGGTTTGCAAGGATCCAGACAGACTAGCAAAAGCCATTTGAATACTGAACATATTGAAGCATGTCATGCCTCATCACTCTCTTTTCTTTAGTCTGAACAACAAAAGAGACATTGTGTGCTACTGCTTACAAATCATAAACATTCCAGTTCTTGGATAAGTGACTAGCTTTGGGATTTTATTCCCTGTCTCATAGCCAAGACCTGTCTGTGACAACAATTTGGTTGAATAAGTTAGCCAATTATGTTTTTTTCATCCATTTGTTTTGTTTTATCTTTATAGCATTTTTCTTCCCAGAGGACCTCAGAGGAAGAAGCTTTATTTAAAAGAAAAGAAAATTAATAAGAATATATCCCATAGCACAATATGTAAAACAATTACAACAAAATTATTTAAAAGTTCATCTGGAGCACCGGGCAAGTGCCCAGATCGACAAGTTGGTTTTTAGTTTTTATTTTAACATTGCACAAGTGGTTGTTTTTTTTAATGACACAGTTTAAAACAGCCCAAGACCAAACACTATTCTGGAGGAAAATACAGTACATGGTTGAACGAGATACTTTAATCCGTATTATATTTTGCAGGGACATTTTAGATTTCATGGTATATGTACTACAATGAATAGACTATGAATAAGGAAGATTCAACATTTTCTTTGGATATTTGCTTTGTGCACACTGCTGAGTGCTATAGAATGGGTATAGATAAAAGTCACCAGGCATTGTTTTGGATGCACTGATAATTTTTTATAAGAATTTAAACCAATCTTGAGTTCTGAATGGAGCATAAGGATTAATTTTATTCCATGTTTGAGAAAATTTTAAACAAACAAGTTATATGGTGCCAGATGAAATTAAGCCTAATATTTGGAGTATTTTCTGAAGCAGATTATCAGGCTGCACTCCTGTATGTTCTTATCTTTAGTGAATGCTTCAGAAATACACAGGGCTTATTGCTGTTATCTGTTGATAGCCTGTTGAATTTATGGAAACATTAAAAGAAGAAAGGATAATGAATGCATGTCTGATCTGTCTAGGAAAGTAAATAATTGAGGAGTAGATTCTTCAAATAGGCTTGCACTAATTGCCATTTTTGCCAGTCTTTCCATTATCTATTAATTTTATGCACCTTTATTATAAAAGGGATGATAAATGCCAGGCTGAAGTCCCCAAGCAATTATATAATTACAAAATTCACTTCTTTTTCCTATCACAGCTACAGAAATTTATAGTGTATCCAAGCTCTTAAGTGAGGTACTCATGTCCAAATTGGCACTATAAAGCAATTTTCCATTTTCAATTACATAAAATAAAATAAAATGTGAAGTAAGCTGTAAAAATTTCACGGAAAGCTGTTAGCTTCCAATTTAATCTGCCTTTCAAATTCTAAACATTATTTCTTTCTGTGTCCAGTTGAGCTATTTACAAGATATTTCTTATCTTGGATAAAATGAATAAGTGATGTTACATTTGTCCTGAACTTGAAATGGTAACAATTAAATAGACCTGGATTTCTATTTGCTTTTTTAAAAAAAGGCTGTCCAGAAAAGTTTCAAGAAATGTCCACATATCCAACCACCATGAAGAGTTTTGCACTGATGTCTCCTTTCCCACAAATGAAGATGATATAATGGCTTGTTTGGCTTATGTTTTTTCTTTGACCATTATCTTCCTCCTATAATTTGTTAAACATGACAAATTCCTTTTATTTTTGACATCAGGGTAGCTGTTTTCATAAGCTTAGGTAGCTAAATTTCAGGCATGATCGCTGCCTTTTACACAATCAGAAATTGAACTTTTTTTTCATCTTATATGTTTGGTTGATTACCAAAATAACAAAAGTAGGCAGCAACAACAGCAACATTTCACTAGAGTTTAATTAAATGCACACATCAATACATTGGCTAGATGTTGTTAGAAATCTGAACTCATTAGAAAAGGCATGCTTATCTTCATGTTGCATGCCTTGAGCTTTTAAATGTTTTTCAGAGATTACTGACCTATTGTATAATACAATATACTAATTAAATTACCTTTGGGTTGTTTTCAAATAACAATTGCTATTTGTCATATTGCTAATATTTAGTACTGCGAGATTCATTCATTCATATTTAGCACTGTAGTCACTGAAGGTTGTCAGGTTCACATCTGTACATGAATCTAAGCAACAAGATACTTTACAGAAATGAGAGAAACAGAAGTACAAGTAATATATAAATGAGCTTTTCTTAATGGTACAAACAACTTCTTCCTTTAAGAATTCAGTAATAAACACATCAGAGTATTGGATCATTTGTTTGAGGTTACAATGAAGAAATCTCAAAACATTGAGAATAATGGTGAAGACAAAGTGAAACACATAAGCCAGAAAGCTGCATTTATAACTGCATTGCATACAACCTAGATTTGTGTTCTTACAGTGAAGGCTTATTTTCAGAATGACTGTTTATTTGCAATAGCCTTCGAGTTTGTATTACTTGTTCAGAATGAGAAAGCAGATTTTGGCAAGAATGTTGAATTTAGGAAAACATTTGGAGTTCTACCATGTTTACCATTCCAGATCACTCTGAATGCTATATCTAAATTAAATGCTCTTAAATAAATGCTTGGGTCATAGTATGCATATGTTTTCTGTGGTTTTACGCCTATATTGGAGATATAGAAAACAATTAATCATGCAAAAATAAACTTACTTTGTATTTTAGGTAGTAGAATGTTCTTACTGCTTCAGTTTAGATTAATTGATGATCAGTTAGACTTTTCTTTACAATTCACCATTACTTAAATACTGTAGATGTATTTTAGAAAGATGTGTGTATAATATAATATATATACATTTTACTGATAAAGAAATAATGGGAGCCTAGTATAGATCTATTTCAAGCTATTTAGTTCTTATCAACTAACCATACCCTTCTGGGATTCGAACTTGGGCTGCTTGCCTGTTAGGCAGTTGCTTTAAAGTCTAAGCCACAAGTTTCCTTCTCTTCACCAGCTGAACCAGGGGAGGGATTAAATGTTTTTCTTTTTGTCAGATCACCTGGTATACTCAAATATGGAGGGAGCATACTGCTTCCTTTTTGCCCTTCAGCCCCATGCAGGGGCCATGCAGGCAGTCACCAGAAGGGTATGATTAGCTGATGAGAGCTAAATAGCTTGAAATAGATCTATACTAGTCTCCCTACCAGGTCTTTAAAGTTCATTTCAAGAAATGGAAGTAGGGGATGCTGTTCCATGGGGTGGACATTGTGAAAGAAAAAGACTTTTAGGACTCCATTAGATGACATGGTTTAATGTATGAGATTTAGAGCATGTCAGTTCTGCCTGGACTTAAAGATAGAGAGAGACTGTCTATCAGTTGACCGGAATCTATGGCCTATATGACTTTGTAGGCCTTGCATTGAACCCAGAGCATCTGGTAATCCATGCAGTTCCCAAAGAACCAGAGTTATATGGGTCTAATAAAGGCATGTCTGCACAAACTCACTTCACTGCATTCTGAACCAAATGAAGCGTTTGAGTGGCCTTCAAAAACAGCCCCATGCACAGTATACTACAGCAATCCACATGTGAGGGGACCAAGGCATGAGCGATTGTGAGAAGGAACAAATACAGGAACAAATGCAATTAGTACGCAGGATGAATTTGTGCAAAGCTTTCCTGTTTACAGATGTCACCTGCTCTTCAAGCAGGAGCCATCAGTCCAGCAATCATTTCTATCTGAGAGAATGTCATCCTATTCAGAACTAAAGATGGAAAGTCCTCATTTTTAAATAAAAATCCCTACAACCGCGACCCCCAGGTGTTGCTAGAATTGCATTTAAATGTTCCTTTCTGTCCAAACCCTCACAATTTAAACACTGTGGAAAAGACTTGCACAGCAACATTTAATCATTCAATGAGTCAAAAAAAATACACTTTAATATAACCAGCATGTTGATGATATGTGATTCCCCTGTCTACTGATGACCTCATTCGCTGTATATCTTAAACAGAAGGGGCAAGAAGGTCAATAGTGCAATGCCCCACTGTTGAGGAACTTCAGACTTGATCTTTCCTTCAAAAACAGCAACTGAAACCTTCAAAAACAACTGAAACCAACCATGGAGAAAGGAAACGAACCACCAATGCACCGTATCTCTCACTTCCAATCTCATTGTTGTCCATGAAGGATAACATAATTGATAGTATCAAAAGCCTCTGAGAAATTAAAGACTGCAGGATGGTTGCAACACACCGTCTAAGCTATGCTAGCTCATCAAGTCAATCAATATCACCTCAGTTAAACTATGTCTTTAATTAGACCCAGCAAGAACATCTTTTCTGTCATGGTACCTGCCTTCTGTGTATACCTTTCATCCTGATGATATCCCAGAATCTTTGAAAACTGGCTGTTCCCTCAGCCCTTGGGGTAATAATTGTGAAGTCCAGGTTGGTTCATCTCCATAGGATCATCCCAATACAGCTAGCCAGCTAAAATCTTCCTCCAGAGATATCCATACAGTAGGCCTGCTGCAGAGGTGGGTTCCTATCAGTTCTATCCGGTTCTATAGAACCTTTAGTAACTCTGCGGTGACGTCACAGAGCCGGTCCCATCGGTGTTTCTGTGGGCGCTGCCATCTTGGATTTTTTACTAGATTTTTTACTAGGTTTTTACTGCTGTGTGTGCGCATGCGTGTATGCTTCATGCATGCACACGCAGCGCGACCCTGAGCTAACCGGCAGCAAAAAGAAGCAGAACCCACCCCTGGCCTGCTGCTCTAGCTTTGTGGTAACTCAGGACTTTCTGCCAGAATTCACTCCAATACCAACACTGTCATGCTAATTTCAACCATCATTTCCATTGTCTTCACAATTCCCAAACATAACTGACATTATATTCCTGACCTCTCCCATTCAGTAATGGAAACCAACCTTCAATCCCCACTGCATGTTATCCTGAAACAAATCTAATTCTATATTTTGAGATCCAGTTTGGTCTAATGATTAAGGCTAGTAATTGGGAGGCTATGATCTTGCCTTTGGCACAAAGACTACTGGGTGGTCTTGAACCAGTCACTCTCTCTCAGCCCTGAGATGCAGGCAATGGCAAACATCATCCAATATTTTGTCAAGAAAACTGCCCAGACCTGTCCAGACACTCATCAGGAGTCAAGATGGATTCAAAGGCACACACATGCACAAAAATAACCCTTATATTTTATTTATTATCTGCTCACTTTTCCGTTAGAATGCGGTGGCTCAGTGGCTAAGACACTGAGCTTGTCGATCAGAAAGGTTGGCAGTTCGGCAGTTGGAATCCCTAGCGCCGCGTAACAGAGTGAGCTCCTGTACTTGTCCCAGCTTCTGCCAACCTAGCAGCTCGAAAGCATGTAAAAATGCAAGTAGAAAAATAGGGACCACCTTTGGTAGGAAGGTAACAGCGTTCCATGCACCTTCGGTGTTTAGTCATGCCGGCCACATGACCACAGAGATGTCTTCGGACAACACTGGCTCTTCGGCTTTGAAACGGAGATGAGCACCACCCCCTAGAGTCGGGAATGTCTAGCACATGTGCAAGGGGAACCTTTACCTTTACACCTTTCCATTAGTAAAATCAACAGTATTTCAGAATACTTAAGTTCATTTTTGTCCCTTGTAATCAAATACCAAGAAATGAACATTGTGTACCTCTACGTTACCAGCAGTGACAAAATACTGCTGGAGACTTTCACAAGAACCTTTTGTAGACTTTTAATACCACAACACAGTAAGAATAGCAGAGGGGCGGAGCCATCCCAGCGATGCAGAGGTGAAATCCAGGCGCTCTGGAGGAAACCTCTG
>JANHFT010006139.1:0-15280 GCA_032467955.1 Pseudoxenodon macrops | reverse complement strand
GTTTGCTGGGAGGCAAATTGCTGGGAGGCAGAGGCAGATTTTTTTCTTGTTTTCTTGTTTTTGTCCCCAAAAACTAGATGCGTCTTATACTTCGGTGCGTCTTATACTCCGAAAAATACGGTACATGGTCACTGAACACTTTACAACTGGTTATAAATGTGAACAAGTTGACTAGCATCCGCACAGTTATGTGACTGGGGAGGGAGGGAGATAGGAGGAATGACACCGTGTTTTATGTTTGCTGGAAGTGCTTTAAGATCCATAAAGTATCCTTTCAAAACTGTAACATCAAATGGGCATTAAATGACTGATGGTATATTGAGGATTATCTATATTCCAAATTTTAAAAAAAACAAAACTTACTCTCGTCTACCATAGTTGAAGAGAAAACTGCTTTGCATGTAATAAAATCATTCACTTCTTTCCCTGCTTCCTCAATATTTTCACTGTTTTAGGTGTTGCCTGAAGCATCTGCTGAGTAAAAATCTACTTGGATCATTTATTTAGTGTAAAAAATTCTGGAGTGCTTTAGTTGTGCTTGCAGTTCAATAAGAATAGCAAACCTTAAAAATAGTTCTGCATCTTCCAATACTAATAAATTTCTCTATCTTGTTTTAATCAGGTGCCCCTAAGAAGGAGGTATATTTCATGGCAATTATAGATATCCTTACACCTTATGACACAAAGAAAAAAGCAGCACATGCTGCCAAAACTGTGAAACATGGGGTAAGAAAGAACTATTTGTATGCATTTATCTCATTGTGCTTAGCTAAGCAATACCACATTTTATAATATATTTCAACACAATTGAAGCCACAGCTGGCTGATCAGGGATCCAAAATTGTGAAAGGGATGCAGGGATGCAACCATTTGATGTATAAATTGATGGGGCTAAGACTTCTATGGGTTTTTAATTTTTTCTTTCTTTCAGTATATTATACTGTTTGTTATACCGCACTTTTTATGTGTATATCACTCAAAATGATAGCAATTTTTCAGGAATTCTGGTTGCAAAGGGCTTTGGAATTTGCAAAAAATAATGAAAAGCTGGAATAGAAATTTTGTTAAATAAAAGCCACATTCAGTCAGAGAAGCATGGGTTGTCTACCTCTAAAACACATACTAGGTGTCAGTGGTTCAAGTGTAATTGGATTATCATTCTGATTATTATTTAATTAAGATATTCTATTTTCCCCAAAATAAGGCATATCCCGAAAATAAGTCCTAGCATGCTTTTTATGAGTACATCTAATATAAGCCTTATCCCAAAAGAAGACCTACTAAAGAGGCTGTGCAGCCGGCCATTCCATCTGGTTGCTTGCAGTGCCACGGCCACAAGGTGAGGCGGGGTGGGGCTGTCCCATGCGCCCCACAATGGGTTACCTCAGGGCCCCCATAGCCAAGCCATCCAAGCCCAGACATCTGTCTCGCAGTGGCAGCACCAGCAGCCATGTTCACATGACCACCAGCCCACTTCTTCTGCTTGCTCGCAGCTCCAATGGAGAAGGAGGCTGAGCAGTGCGCTGGTGCCATGGCTGTGAGGTGAGGCAGGTATCAGGATGTGGGTGGCCTGGCTATGAGGGCCCTGAGATAAGCCAGTGTAGGGCGCACTAAACTCTGCCAAAGACCTACGGTAATTGCCAATTATCTTTGCAAGGCCAAACAGTAGACAAAATCAAAATGGAGCTTCAGAGTTTAAACTGACCAGAATGAACAAAGTTGTTTCCTGCAAAGGCTTATGTCCCTTTGCTCCTCATTTATGTCTTATGGGAGGAGCCAATCATCTCCAAGCCATACTCCCGAGTCACCCCTTTTGTCTTAACTGTTCTTGCCTTCTGGCAGCTCTGCACATGCACGCACTGGGAACAGGCTGCTGTCAGACTCTGGAGGCTCCGGAGTCAGCACATAACTCCCAGATGGCCCTGGACCCATCTCTGCCTCCAACCCAGAGCCTTTCCCAGACTCCAGGACTGGCCCATGTTCCTCCCCAGCCTCCTCACTGTCCGACTCTGCTGCCAGCTCCGCAGGCTGCTGGCGGACCACAACAATAACATGATAATACAAGATCTAACAGCAGAGGTAAATTTCCAGGATAGTAAATAGAAATGGCTGTCAATTAAAGATTGTTGATTGTAGATTAAATGGACCTACAGTATGTAAAATCTGGCATTAAACTGTAGTATTAACATAGGATGTTGCTTGTTTTCTATCCAGATCAGACACTTACTTGAGGCCACATAATTGTAATCCAGTCCCATCCAGTCCTCCTACAGCACTCTGCCAGCCGAAAACGGGTGCTGCTGGAGGCTAGGGAGGCCAAAAATGGGTTGTGTTTTTGGCCAGCAGAGTGCTGCAGGAGGGCCAGATTTAAGTACCCCACGGCTCGCATCTGGCCCACTCGACATGAGTTTGACACCCCTGGCCTAGGATGTCTGCAGACATCAGGGAATATGCAGTTTTTTGCCACACATGCAGGAGGGCCAAACCCTTCCATCAGAAGTCTGCAGGACTTTTAAAACCACTACCTACACACCCACACCCTTGGCATACGGTCTCTCTGGATTTCATTACTGATATCCTCTCTGTCCAAGGCCTTATTAGTGGTGGCAGAGCTTTTCAACAAGATGGCCCATTTCATATCCTGTAAGGCAGGGATCCCCAACCCCCCAGTCCATGGACTGGAACCGGTCCGCAGCATGCCAGAAACCGGTCCATGCAAAAAAGCAAAGCTCCATCTGTGGTATGCAGGCAGCATGCAAATCCACACACCCTCCAGTCTGCAGAAAACCCTGTCTCCACAGAACCAGTCCCTGGTGCCCAAAAGGTTGGGAGCCGCTCCTGTAAGGGATTGCCTTCGTTACCATGGCATGGTCTTACCACTTGTGTCAGAGGGGTGCAATTCCAATCTAGATTTTGGAAAGCACTTTTTCAGTTACTAAATGTCAAGGTCAACCTCTCCTCAGTCCATCATCCATCTATGAATGGAAAGGCTGAAAAGACTAACCAGCTCCTCCAACAGTATTTGAGGCACTACTGTACCTACAGCCAAGACAACTGACCATTGCTACCACCACTCACATAATTTTCTTATAACAATTCACTGCACTCATTCACTTCAATGACACCATTTCAAGCCATGTATGGCACACACCATCCTGCACTGAACTCCATGGTTCCAGGGGCAGTTGACTTCTTACAAGAGCAACTTGCAGCACAAGACCTTGTTGAAACAGCAACTTGACCAAGCAAAACAGGCTTACAAGAAAGCAGCAGGAGGGTCCACCCATAGCAGTAGGAGACAAAGTTTGGCTCTCTACTAAGTTCTTAGTCACTTCAAGACCTTCCAAGAAGTTAGATGTTAAGTTTGTGGGCCCGTTCAAAGTTCTCCAACAAATCAACTCTGTGGCCTTCCACCTACAATTACCCCCATGAATGAAGACATCTTTAAAAGGAAAAACAAGAAAGTCCAGCTGCCTCCTGAAAAAGCACCTTTGGGACAACCATGACCTGGCTGACTGAGAATCTTCATAGACTTTTAGCTGTGCACTTTGGGATGAATACCCTTTGAATGGTATGGGAGTCTGAATGGATTTCCAGAAAAATTGCAGACTACAGGAACCTTCAGTTTGAGATGAAGACAATACAGAATCATCCCCAACAGCCTGTGCCTGTCTTCAACGGTGAAGGGACACAGGGCAGAAAACATCCTGCAGCAAAGAAGGCTCCACACCCATTTGCACCACTCAGGTGACCCTGAGGACACAGAGTGGCCTCAACAACTCTCTAAAACAGGGCTGTCAAACTCCCAGGCCGCAGGCCGGATGCATCATGAGCTGGCCATGTCCACACCCATTTTAGGAAAGGAGAAAAAAGTCCCAATATGTCATGTGATGATGACGTGATGACGTGATGATGTGAGTTTGACATCCCTACTCTAAAAGAATGCAAATGACCAGCTGTCTGCAAAGAATATATATCCTTCCATTCCCCACCATCCAGTCAGAGTTGAAGAAGCTTCTTGGATGAGAAGCGAAACATCTTAAAAAACAAAAACAAAAAAACAAGAAAGTCCAGTTACCTCCTGAAAAAGCGCCTTTGGGATTAGACTGGAAAATAAGATCAGCAAGTTGAGATCAGATGCAAGCAAGCTAGAACAGATGAAAGAAAAGAAGCTGAAGAACAAGAAAACCAAACAATACCTAATCAAGAAATGCCAATTAGAAACAAGGACGATCAAGGAAGCACTGGAAATAATAAAGCAGCAAATAACAGCTATAGCCAAAAAGATCGGCAGCTATAAAGCTTAAATTGCAAATTTCAATCCAATCAGAAACATTTCTACCAATCTACCAATGGAGAAACTGCAGTGAATCAGTCATTACCTGACAAGGAAAAAACAGTGCAGTTCTGGGTGCAGGTATGGGATAACCCAAAGAAATACAACAAGGAAGCAGCTTGATTAAAAGAGTTGGATAAGAATAAAAGAAGTTGAAATGAAAGCACTAGTAATAACAGCAGAAATAATAAGGAAAAGAGCAAGGAAGATCAAGAATTGGTCAATACCAGATGAAGATGAACTGCATGGTTTTTGGTTGAAACATCTAACTGGTCTATACCCACTGTTGTCAAGAAGTTTAACAACATACTACAAGAAAATGAAATTGAAGAGTTGCTAACATCTGACATAACCTATCTGATAATGAAAGATCCAGCAAAAGGGGCAGCACCAAGCAACTACAGGCCAATTACCTGCTTACCAACAACTTTCAAATTGTTAACTGGTGTGGTAACTGATGCAGTCCAATAGCAATTAGTTGACAACAATATATTTTCACTGAGCCGAAGGGAAACTGCCCCAATAGAAGAGGAACAAAAGATCAACTCCTAATTGACAAAATGATTTTTAAAAATTGCAAGAGAAGGAAGACCAACCTGAATGTAACATGGATTGACTACAAAAAGGCATTCGACTGTCTGCCACATGACTGGATAATCAAGTGCCTAGAAAGTCAGTAGAAACATCAAAACCTTTGTGCAAAGATCAATGGTACAATGGAAGACGCGGTTGCAGGTCAATGGTAAGAGTCTGGAAGAGGTTATTTCAAGGAGATTCACTATCACATATTTCAAGGAGGTACCAATACTATTTGTCATTGCACTGTTTCCTCTGTCAACAATACTGAATAACTCAGGACATGGCTATCAAACATCAAAAACATATATTGGATTATCCCATTTCCTTTACACAGATGATCCGAAGCTGTATGAAAAAAGCTCCATCTGAAGTAGCAGATAGTAACAAGATCTGGCAAATTGCTAAGAGCAGAAAAGTTAAAGAGAGACCAAGGGATTAATTCTGGCTGCACAAGAACAAGCCATAAACTTGGCATACAAAGCCAGAATTGAGAAGACATTAATAGACAGTATGTGTCACCTATGCAAGAAGATTGCACAGGCTCTGCACATCCTTAGTGGATTGTACATGTCACTCACAGACTCTACTCAAGTGATATTTACAAATTTGATTCCAATAGGATTTAAGTCATAGCTGTAAGGAATCTGGAAGCCTATTCCCATGTGTAAGGTAATGATGAATGCTAAAATCCACCAAATGTAATATTTTTTACTTTTGAATAACTATTCATGCATTTCAAATTTAAATCTAGTCAAATGTAAGAAAATGTGATTCACAAAGTATAAAACCAATAGATGTGACAAAAGGGCAGAGTTTATTGGCGCTTTTATGAAATCTCATTTCCTAACTATTTAACAGTCCTCTCTTATAACTTATATAATGACAACCTGGTCTCAAAATTCTTTTCAAGTGTCATCTCAGAAATGAACTTATCTTTTTTAATGGAAAAGTACCAAGCATGTATGTATCACTCATTCTGATCTATTGCTTTCTGACCTATCTAAGATACCTTGATGATTTCCCGTTTTTTGGATATATCATTCTAAACTATGAATAATCTACTTTTAGCAAACAAAGTTGCTTTATATTCACTGGCTTTTAGCTAATCGTAGAAAAAATCCTCGATTTCCCCCCTAGCCTACTACATAATGCAGCTAGGTTTTTTTTCTCTTCAGTTTAGGTATTCAAATAGAAACTAGATAATAATCCGTCAGAGATGCTCCACTGAATCCTGCATTGAATGGGGTCTGACCAGATGACCTTTTGTGTGACTTCCATTGTATCACTCTTTTCGTAATTCTTACCCTCCCCAAGTATCTCCCATCCCTAAAAATTGACATACAAATCCAAAGATATCTAGTTCTATATAATTTATAAAATAAAATAAAAACACATACACATGAAAATGGGACTCACTTAATGAGCACTGCAATGGTTAATAGCATTATTTTCTCATTAATTATTTCTTATAACTATACTTGCACAACTCAATTATTTCTTATAACTATACTTGCACAACTCAATTATTTCATATAACCATATTTGCACAACTCAATTAAAAATACTAAGTTTAGAAATGAAGTCAGTTATTTCCATAGTTCAAGAACAAAAATAATAATTTGTCCTGTTTCTTGTTTTTGTGCCTTTGCCAGAAAATGGTACTACATAACTTGGATCAATTGTTTATGAGATGCACATCATTCTGTAGGCTGTTATATAAAAAACTAAAACTTTATATACTTATTATATATGTGAACTTATTTGCCTCACTTAGCAGAAATGTATAACTAGAAATAATTTGCCAGATTTCCCCATCATTCTGAGTATCTCCAGCATAGGTATACTGATCTGAAATGTTTAAATAATAGTGGGGATGTTCCTGTCATTGAATTTGAACTGTAATTGTAAGAAAGTCATTGTACTCATCTGGAATGCTAGATAATAGATTTGAGCAAGATACCATGATACAGCAATCTTTTATTGATATAAATAATATAAAGTACTTTTTCCATGAAGTAGAATATCAAAAGCCAAGGAGGCTAGTCAAGAAAGAGAGCAAAACAAACTGAACAAAGTAAGTTGTGGACTGAAAATAGATTCGGGGGTGGGGGGAATGTGTGACTAGTCCTGTTACTTAATTTAATCTTGAGATGGTGGTTTGGAATTGGTTGTTGGCAGACGTTTCCTGTTGCTGTCTGTTCTTGTTTAAAAAGACAGAATTGTGCATGTTGAATTTCTAGTTGCCAATGCCTCTAAATCTTCCATGATACAATGGATTAAACAAAAGGGGAAGAAAGTATTGTTGGAATGGAACATATCTACATATAGGGTTTATGATCTCCCAAGACATCAATCATTTTTCAAATAGACCCTTTCCCAGTATTGTCTCGCACCCAGATAATAATCCTATTTTGATTTTTTTCCCTATCCAAATGTAGGATTTTGTTCATCTTGAAGTTCATTTTTATGGTATATGCTCATTTTTCCATATTGTCATGTTCTCATTAATTTTTATTTTGTTCTAGAACAAAGTTTGAAATAGAGCCAAGGATGTACATTTCTTAAGTATACAGTATACAATCAATTTAATATCTATCTAATGATAATATAATCTACTACATATTATGTCATTTTCTTTTCTAGATACCTGTGTGGTATTTTGTTGAATGCTTTTCTGAAGCCAAGTCCCACCTCATTGCATTGCTTAATCAAAATTATGATAAAACTATACTAAATCCTGTCAAGCAATGCATTTTTTCTATAAACCACCAATGCAACATCTTCCAACAAAAGAATACCCATTCAGTTTTATCAAAAAGTACTTGATCCCATAACCCACAACAACACAATCAACTCAACATACCAAAAGGATAATATTACCATTCATCAAAATCATCTTGGAAACAACCAACAGACTATTATATTATTACAATCACGTGAATCAACTTAAAGTGCTGCAAAATATTTGACTCAGTAGCCCAAAAGGAAAAAAAGGAGTCAACTGCAGCATACAGTGTAAGGATTGTAATAGCCATTATAGAGCACAAACAGGCAGAAAAACTAGCAGATCACATCCATGTATACAAAGTAGCAGTCAGAAAAAAGGATGAAAACACTTAATCTCACAAAGTATGGACAGACACAACCATAGTTTCAGTTGAGAAATTGTGAGCATGCCATATCAAGCCTAGAAAAATGCTAGGAAATTCTGAAAGCTTAGATTCAGACAAGTCAGCTATCAATAGAAACATAAGCATATATAGGCCATTCAAAAAAGACGTTTAAAAAGCTAAGAAGAAAACAAAACACCAGAACACATACTTTCTGGCAGCCTACATTCAGATAAACAGGAATTAACTCCAGACAAATAGTGAAACAGAAAACAATACTCTAATGAAAGAACTACTAAGTAGAAAACCACACCTTCTGTCACCAACAGGGCAAGCTAATGTATATAAACATAGAGCAAATTTCACACTCACTAGTACTAATGATGCTTTCTATATGAGTAATGGAATGTGTGTAAGCAAATAAGCAAGTTCAGAGAGCACCAAATTCTCCATAGTTCAGTCTCAAGCTACAGATATTCTCTTATATTGATATTCTACATTTTATTCCAAATACAGTGAGTAAATGGAAGTATCAGCTTTCACTAATAACTGGGTTAAACCCAAACTCTTCATCCAAGACAAGCCTATTATAACCATTTTACTTTTTTTTTTCTTTAAAAGACCATTCTGCAGCTAAATTATTCAGCATTGTTTCGATGTTCTGGTTATATTTTTAACTTTTCAGTTGAAACATTCCCATTCCTTTATACTAAAAGAAAAATAAATAGAATGGATAGAAATTGAAGAACTGCATTTATATGGTAAAAGCATAGATATGATCACTTTTAACAAAATGATAGGTTTTAATTTGCATGAAGAGAATCATATAATCCTTTGCCAAATGAAATCTGCCATAGCACCGTATTCTATCCATTAATGCCTCTCATAGGTATTACTTATAATCTTTTCCAGCAAACTTAAACGGTATTGCAGATAAAGAAAAGTAAACATACATATCTATGTATACTAAAAGATTATTTTATCAATGAAGAATGGTACCTAACACTGACATAAACCAGAGATCTAGTATTTTAGGAATCAGTTGGCCACACATGCATATGTTTTGTCATTCCTGAAAGAAGAAGAGATTAAAGAAATAGCTCCAGGCTTTTTCATTGACAAAGAATAATTTGGAAGCAGAGGAAAATTCTTATGGGGAAATATCCAAGTCTATTTTATTAAATGTCTCTGGGTTAGGGTTAGGCCGGGTTAGGTTTTATTTATGGGAATGACATCATAAGGGAAAAAGAATAGAAGATTTTTAAATATGTACGTGGAAGAATTAAGAATAGCTACTGAAAATAGTATACAGATATTTTCGCACTTAAAAAACCCCATCAAGTTGTATATCTAAGGACAGTTAAATAGGAATGTGGTAATATTGAAACATGGTATCTCATTTGGTGGGCTTTTTCTACCCTACAGTTAGGAATAGCTAACTTCCTGAATCAGTTTTAGGGTTTTCTAGAAACATCAACATTCTGCCTTTAATCATAATAAGTATCTAGAGATAAAGCTCAGAACTGTAAGGAGACTAGTATTACAATTTTAGATCTTTGGGCACCCACATTATTAGAAAAATTCATGTGTATAATATATAAAATGCCAAGTATTGGATCCAACATATTTTTAATTTAACTTGAAAGGATTTATTTACCTTGCTATATTTTTAGACCAGTTAAAAGCCATCTGTTCTTCACAACAATGTGGATTTTATGGTTAAAGATAAATATTAATTTTGAAGGGGAATATTTAAGTAAGTACTTCAAATATTTTACCTAAAACATATTTCTTATATTTCTTCTTGTTCTTGTTTGAGGGATTTGATTATTTTTATTTTAACCTGTTTTATTATGTAGTTTTAACGTCTGCATTATTTGAAATATTTAAAATATTATTTTAGCCAATAGTTTAGTAGTTTAATTTAATCTGGCAAATCTTTAAAAATTCAGACAATTCAAAAGCTATAAAAAAAAAGTCATATAATTGTACACTCACTCAATTAAGATAAGAAGATAAATGGGCTAAAAACTATTGAGTAAGAATACTTATCTTCCACAAATATTGGCTTGATCGTTACAGTTTAGGATATTTGTGGTACAGATCCAGTTGCAATTTTTCTCCCTGCAAATTCTTGATTGTTTGC
This sequence comes from Pseudoxenodon macrops, assembly GCA_032467955.1. Lineage (NCBI taxonomy): Eukaryota > Metazoa > Chordata > Lepidosauria > Squamata > Pseudoxenodontidae > Pseudoxenodon > Pseudoxenodon macrops. The sequence goes on along the minus strand of JANHFT010006139.1, from coordinate 5,109 downwards.
TACTACTTTTTATAGGAGAAGATAAAGTAGTCACTTTTCTAAGGATATTACATCTGATATAGCCTTGAATTTAGAGTGAATCTAGTCTATGCACTGTTCCACTGTAATTCTGAAAGAATTATCTTTTTTCTTTACTTCTTCCTCCAAATGCAGAGGTTTTTCTTTTAACTTAGGAATGTGAAAAGAGTCTAACAAAACTTCCTTCTGAACTTCCATATAATTATTGGCTCTGTTTCTGCTACTGTGTATGGCTTTCAGTGGGAGACTAAAGAAAAGAGTTGCCATAGAAACTGTCATATAGTATAACATGGTGCTTCTGTTAGCTTACCTCTAAGATAATGCAGAGCACAATTCGCTCAGTGCGTGTAGATGAATACTATATACCTGCCAGAATGGTTCTTAGATATCCCGGATCTCAAATTGTAGTTCTATATTCTTAGTAAAGAAAAAAAAATTCGTATGCATACTTGCAAGAGTTGCATAAAATAATGAATATTTACAATACGATATCTTCTCTAACTCTGAAATTGTACGGTGGCAAATTAAAGATGATAATGAATGACTCAGGTGAGCTGGAGAATTTGGTTTAGAAACATACACACATGATCTTTTTTTTTCTTTGTCATTTTATTCAATGAAAATTACATTGGTGAAACAGACCTTCACAACTTGAGACTGACTTAGAAATGTATGATTCATTGATAACATAACTGTAATACCTGGTTAAGAGTAATTGGATATCAAATATGGCTATATTGAAACAATGTGCAGAACACAAATTCTTCAGAATTACTCAGCATGAGAATAGGAAATATTTTTTTGCAGCCTAGAGCAACATTTGATATGGGAAGACTGAATTCCAGACATATTTCATATTGGGAACTTTGGTTTTCATTGACAGAGTGACAGATATTTCATTACGCTAAAATTGTGTCTGCTTTAAAAGAAAGAGTTATGTCTCATGCTGCTCAAAATTCCAGTTATGAATGAAAAATTAATATCTTTATTGCATACTACTTTTCATTCAAATATGTTCTTGAGACAGATTCCTCTGGTACAAAGTACATTCTTTTTGTGTCTCATCCGTGTTTATATTTAAATATATATGTAGATAAGGAATGGGGAAGGATCCAATCACAAACTCAGATATTTTGACTGGAAAAATCTTTAATACCATGCTATTGTCAGATGACAATAAGTGTACTTTCTATGCGTACAAAGATATCTCCAATAATTAATAGAAATTACTTTCCCCAGGAGTGAACAAAATTATCAGGGACTGAACACAGCCTGATAAGAAGCAGTGCCAGAGGATATCTTCTTCCTTGTCTTCTTTTACATGCTTCTTCATGCAATTCTAGAGATAAATCAGCTCAGAGTTCCTAATTAGTTGTTAAAGAAGAAAAGGTGTATGTGTGTGGAAAATCCTTTAGTTGCTTCCCGATATCAGAGTGTGACTGTCAGTCTTCCCTAATTAATTTGTTGCATCTGTTCCCACACAGTTATCTTTTCCCCCCCAGATATGCTTTTTTGTGCCTCCAGCACAAAATACGCAAACACATACAACAGAAGTATTATGGAAACTTAATTATACTTAATTATAATTCAGCCTTCAGTATCTTACATGGAGTAGTCCTAAATTACATATCATCTAATAAGAGTGCTTAAAAAATGTGTATTTCAGTTTTCTTCACTTAGTTTCTAGAAAATGCCTTGTGACATTCTTTGAATTTCTAGCTATGATATAAAAGTAGTGTACTTGTAATCAATGTCCACATTGAAACAAACTTAGGAAAGCTGTAGCAATATGAGAAAGAAATATCATACAACTCATTACTCCTATCCAAATCTGTTTTGCGGTAGAATCATATGACTCAAATCTCAAAATATTAAAACAATAATATTAATATAACTCTCATTTATATTGTTTGAACTTCTGAATTGACTGGATGGAATTGTGGAATAATTATATCTACTCGGTCTGGAAGGCAATGAAAATAAAACAACTGTAACTCTGGAATGTAATAAAATCTGTTGTAATACTAGCTCTAGACAATCCTTGTCCCATTGGGCCATTTTCAGATGTATTTTCTTATCTAAACAGAGAAACAAAATGATCAGGGCTGGGCAAAAAAGCAGCAGGAACGGGAACAACTTCAGACTTCCTGCTAGCTTCCTTATTGAATTTCTTTGTGGGAAGCTGGCAGGGGGATCAGAAACCTTCCTTCCTTCTTTCCTTTTTATAAAAAACTGAGCTTATATTAACTATCTCCAGTCCTCTAGTCACTACTTTAGGCCAGTTGGATTGACAAGTCATATATCAGCAATTTCTCATCTGAGTTTTTTTTTAAATTCTTCGGTACATGCCATCAGGATTCAGTGATTTGTTACCATGCTATCTCTCAAGACACCTTAAAATATCTTCCCTTGTTGACTCATTTTGCTTTATTTGTTCTGATACCTTCTCTGACAAAAATCAATAAAGGTGGCAGTCTCCATAAACCGGACACAATTGAAGGGAGGGAAAAAACTGTCCTATATCTTTAGAACTGGAGACAGATACAAACAATTCATGTTTCTTTGCAATCTATATAGCCTTCTTAGGAATCCCTTTCATTCTTTTATCGTCTGATAGTCCAAGGATTCTCAGATTGTATTTCTGCTTCAAATTTATTTGAATAATATATAACCTGTTATTGTTTCCTTTTTTATTTCCTCTTGTTTGTTTTCTATCATATTTTTTCTCTATAAACATTTTCCTAATATAGTTTATAATTTACAAGGAGCAGTGGCTCGCTACTCACTTCTTACATAAAAATTACTTTTCTTCATTCAATGTATGCTTCAGTTAGACAAATTTGTTCAGCATTTCACTAAATATTTTAAAACTATTACAGTTTGGCTATTTTGGTAAGATTTTGAGTTTTGGTAAAAATAGTTTGACCACTTATTGGACTAACCAGACTGAATTAGAAGATGGGGAAAGAAGAGACAGCATGCATACTATGTGACATGAACCTTTAAAAAACTGACACCTAGAAAATAGGAAACCATTATCTGTAACTCATTCGAACCTGATATACTTGTCAAATACATATAATCCCCTGAAGTGGGATTTACAAGCAGACACTAAAAGTCAACAACGAATTCTCCTGTACATTGAAGAAGGAATCACAACTAAGACAAATCCTCCCCCTTTGAGGCAGCTGCCATTTGTTCAACAGCTGGGTTACTTATGCAGGATGGGAAAGATATGAATCTCAAAAGAGGAAAATGGAATTGATTTTGTAACCAGACAATGTTTATTGACAGGACAAAAGGTAATCTTAATCTTAGAGTTGCTGACTACACTTTTTAAAAGTGAATTCTCTAAAAGAGATCTTGACAATATATAAGTAGCAAAAGTCAACAAAATAAAACAACAGATGCTACAAGGTGCCTTACTCCCTACAGATAATGGTCAGCAGTCAGCCGAGAAAATATGTTCATCTTACTTCCAAATTCATCAGGAGGGAAAGAGATAATCAGTCGCCAGGTAGGAAAAGGATACAGGTATTAAGAGCAAATGCTGCTTACTACCCATAAGATGACCATACAAATTTCTAATAACAGAATAAATAGAGGCCAGGGACTCTAAAAAACCACTTGCCTTGTCTTTGAGTCATCTACTTCATTGTGAAAAGCATTTGATAGCTCAGTTGAAAGTGGAATAATTATCCATAAAGCTGTATGTGATGTTATTGACATTAAAATAACCCACAATTTCAAACATGTTGTTTAAAATTAAGGCCTTCTTGAGTGCTTTCTCAATATGTTTTCACATACATAAAATGAGTTTTACCATAGTTTTTAGATAATCTCCAGGTGTGATACATTAGATAATCTCAAGGATGCTCTATCAACAATGCTCTTGAGATAGAAGTTTTCAGATAAATATAATCTGCAACACTAATAGAAAGGGAGACCATTGACAAGCCTCTGGAAGTTAATTGACTGGTTCAGGTACCTTGCCAGATTCTGAGCAAGCAGACATCATAAAGAGACTAGATGAGTTTAGATAACTGATAGTGATAATATGTTTAACAAGTAACCCGCTCATCAATCTGGTCTACCCAGCTGCTCAGCACTATTGTAAAAACAAGAAAAACAAAGTAATAATGCCAGTCATAGCCTTGAAGAGTCAAGGTACTCAGAACACTAATAAGAATCTTTTAAAATGGTTGATCTACCCTGTGACACCACAGTTCAATCCAATGCATAAAAACCCAGGAAAAGGACTTTTCTCAGAGCTGAATTTAATGACAGGAAAAGAGCATCCCCTTGTCCCTGACAAACAGGAAATGTAGTCACCAATGTTACCATTAGAAATTCTGATTTATTTCTGGATACTTCTGAAACTCTTATAGTCCTTTCAAGGAATATTCAAGGAACTGTATAATTTTGTCTGGAAGATACTGGACAGTGATCGGTAGGACCTGGAAAGCAAGGGGATCTGAATAGAATATGGACCTAAGTCTGATTGCATGAAGTTGAGCATCTGATTCATTGACCAATTACCAGTCTACCTGCTGTGCCAGACTGGAATGACCAAAGGAGATTTTAATGAAGGAAGGGTCAGTACATACAGTTCAGATGTTTGATTTAGGTAACTGACTTGATAGCAATCACTTTCAGAGCATTCTAGCAATAAGAACATTTAATAATTTTTTCGTAGAATTGAATTTAACTATTAACATGGAACTAGCTGTAACTTGTTCCAGAAGATGGACTTCAAGTCCAGGGGACTTAAATATGACATTTCTTTGTTGTGAGGCTCTAAGTAACTCTACTCACCTAGGGTGTACTGCATATACAACATTGCTTAGTTTGTGTCTAGGTGTTTTATCCCTGTGGTGGACAAGCTTCTGCCTTGGGTTTGAAATGTGCATGTATGTTATGTTGGCTGAAGATCATCCTGAGCTTTTCTGATATTCCTGCAATGTATGGAATGACAGCATTGCTTCATTTATTGTTCTCTTTCTTTCATTTTATGAAGGAGTTCCTGTGGGGTCTTTTTAAAGATTTTATGAAGACCCACTAGGGATAGCCAGAAGTGCTGGGGCTTCCTTG